>VDFB02000002.1:13078396-13142149 GCA_007258455.2 Sequoia sempervirens | reverse complement strand
AAGATAGAATAAAGAAAAGTGTGAATTAATTAAATAATTAAGATTATTTAATTAATAGAAGAAATAACAGAAGATGAATTAATTAAATAATTAAGATTATTTAATCAATAGAATAATTAATGTTAAGATGAATTAATTAAATAATTAAGATTATTTAATCAATAGAAGAATTAAGAATTATGAAGAATATTGAAGTCGTCGGCCTAAACCAAATTTCGGTGTCTACAGCTAGATCCAAATGAATTTCAAATAAGATATTCCAAATTCATCAAAGACTAAGAACCCATTAAACTAACATGAAGAACATGAAAACAAAATGCAAACCTACTTTAAGACCCTGAATCTTATCATATTGAGGGAGTGGTGTCACATTGACGTGGAATGGTGACCCTTTCCCAATCCCTTGGATAATATGAGCTTGTTTCAATCAATTTTATTGAAGAAAACTGATGAGATGTGAACGAAACATGATATGAAACTAGTTTAATATGATAAAGAAGAGTGCTAAATGCTAAGATGATTGATAAAATGGATGCAATCTATGCTAGATGTAAACAAAGTTTAAAGATGCAAGCCATGACTACAAATCTATGCTAAAATGTATGCAAACTAAGCTAATATTAGAGCCATTAATGGATGCTTAAGCTAAAATGGATGAAGCTTTAATCTAAAATGATATCAAATACAAAACATGGATGCAAATGATTATGAATTTCAACAACACAAGTTTGCTATCAAAAGATGGATCTGTTTCTCTCCGAACAATGATCTATTTATAGGAAAGCAAATGAAAAATCAAGGGCTCAGATTGAAATGATCAATCAATGGTCAACAATGAAAATAGGATGAAACATGGATTAAGGATTCTAATCAATGGATGAGAATCAAAGATCACATGGATCAAGAAAAGGTCAAGGGATCACAATCATGCAAACAAACACACTCTGCAACAACTTTAAAAAGTTGTTTCAAAATTTGTTCGGAATAATCATTACCTTTTTTGGAGGAAAATAGGAGAATATTCCTTTGGAATATTCCCTATGCAAGTGGATGGGAGGGAAATTATCAATTTAGTTGATTAAAACTAAATTTGAATGTGCAAGATGAGGAATGTGAGGAAATTCATTAAATTATTGATTTATTTATTGAAAAGGGGATGCAAATATGATATTTAATTAAATAGTTTAGGTTATTTAATTAAATAAGAGGAATTAGGGTTAAAATTAAATAATTTTAATTATTTAATTAAACTAGATGAAATTTCAGTGTGAGAGGGGGTGAATTAACCTAATTAGGTCAATTAGAATAATAGGTGAAAATGAGGTATTTAATTAAATAATTAGGCTTATTTAATTAAACAAGCGAAAAGAAGATGGATTTTAGGATGAAGCAATGTTAATATATTAGATTCAAGTGTTTAATACCATTCATGACTATTTTAAGTGTCTACAATCATCAATAAGTATCATAAAGTACATGTCACCTTGTAGACTCTTAGTCCTCATAGGTCTGCATAGATCCATATGGATCAAATCCAATAGCTTTGTTGCAAAATATTCCTTAGTAAGAAATCTAGTCTTTTTCTATTTTCCTTCATGACATGGTTTGCAACTGGTAGACTAAGGCTTCTTAATATTTGGCATGTCCTCAACCATTCCTTTTGAACTAATCTTCACAATATCATCAAAATTGATGTGTCCCAACCTTCTATTTCAAAGCCAACTTTCTTCTCTCAATATAGCAAAACAATTTTTTCCATTCAATTCACTGAGATAATATATATGTCACTGTCAATCTTGCTTCCTTCTACAATCAACTCTTTGGTACTAGATTTCCTTATTTCACAACCCTTAGCACTAAAAGAGAGCTTGTATCCTTTATCACACATTTGAATTACACTTAAAATATTATGCTTTAGTCCTTCAACATACAAAACATCATGATTTTTTTATTTTACCACCATCTAGACTCAAAGTACCCTTACCAATAATCTTGGCAATAGAATTGTTTCCAAGAGTTATAGATCCTCCATGAAATCTCTTGAAATAAATGAAATTACTTTTGTCACCGGTCATGTGACTTGAGCATCCACTATCAATGATCCATAGGTTCTTCTCCTTTTGAGCATGTAGTGCAATTTGAGCTATCATGGATTTCTCTGATTTCTTCTCTTCCAGTTTCTTCCTCCAAACTTTATCTGATTCAAAATTCTTGGTAGATCTCTCACAACATCAATAGAATTGACCTTCACTAGTCTATCAAAATTAATGTGACCCATTCTTCTATTCCATATCCAAATTTCATTGATATGAGACATAAAGTACCTGACATCACCACATTTGAGTTGATAAAAATTACCTTATATCCTTGTTCCTAGAACAACCAAAGTACTAGAGCTTCCTTTTCTGATTCCACAACCATCATCTTGAAACACCAAATTTTATCCCAAATTTTATCCTTTGCTACACATTTTTCCTACACTAGGAAGATTATCTCGAAGACCCTTAACATAAGGAACATCATCTATTTTATGCTTTACATCAAAACTACTTGAACCTTTTCCATAGATCTTAGCATATGTATCATCACCAAACTTAACAAGACCACCATCATAATTTTGAAGTTTAGCAAACTTACTCTTATCACCTATCATTTGATTTGAGCATCCACTATCAATTAACTAGTTATTCCTCTCTTCTCTTGCATTAAAAACAATCAACATTGTTCCTTCAATATTGTGACCTATTTCTAGAGCACTTTCCTTCATACATCTTTCAGGATTAGTAGAATTAGTTCCAACCTTTAGAGCCATAAACAAGCATTCATCATTGTCATCATTAGGATAGTATGATTCCTCATCATCATATACACCATTTTATTTTTCAACATAGTAACTCTTCTTGATAGATTTACCTTTATGATCCTTATGTTTGTCATTTACAACTTTGATTGCACATGTAGAATCATAATGGATTATGTTTTCACAATTGAAACACTTAAAGGGTAACTTACCTCTATATTTTCCAATTCCCTTTTTCATTATCCTTACAAAATTTGCTTCCGCCTCATCAAGATCATCAGGATCTAATTCATCACCCTTCTTTGCTTTGCTGAATTTAAAGGAAGTTTCTTTCTTTGTAGCATCTTGAACAAACTCTCTCAATTCATAAGAAATTAAAGCACCAAAAATTTGACCTCTAGAATATTGATCTAAATTATGACCTTCCTTAATAGCAAAAACTTTAGAATTATAAGTTTTAAGAAGATTTCTTAATACCTTTTTCCCAACTTCCCTCTATTATAGCTTACCACCAAGACCATTGATGGTATTGAAAACTCCATCCACTTTGAGCATGTAGGCTATAATATCTTCCTCTTCAAATATCATTAGGGTTTCAAATTTGGCTTTGTAATTCGACATCTTTTCTTTCTTTTCCTTATCATCTCCTTCATAAATGCTCTGTAGCTTTGTCTAGACATCTTTAGTAGATTTCAGAATTATCACCTTTCCAAGTTCAGAAATAGAGAAACCACTTAGTATAACATTCCTTGCTTTTCCATTGTTCTCATAATCCTTGATCTCATCATCACTTGCCAAACCATTAGAAGGCATAATATATATCCTTTTTCAATTGATTTCTAGACTCCAAATCCAAGAGAGACCAAAAAGGATTCCATCTTGGCTTTCTAGCAAGCATAATTCATTCAATTGAACATAGGAGCTTTGAAACCCTTCTTGTGCACCATCTAGATCTACCTCAAGCGGTTAATCTTCTTCCAAGGAACCAAAAATTTGATACCAATTGTTAGATGCACAGGACAAATGAGAGGGGGTGAATAAGTTGTACATTAAAACATTCATCACTTATTAATTTTCAAACCCTTATCAACATTTAAACCCTCATTAAGCATTAGTAGAAAGTGAACATATGAAATAGTAATGTAAACATAGCTAAACACAATAGAACACCAAATTTACATGGAAAACCCTAAGAAAGGAAAAATTAGGATGAGGATTAGCTCACATATATATGAATAGCATCATTGAATACAATAGGATCATTTCCAGTAGGGATCACTACCCAAAAGAGAAGAATGGCTCACTACTGGGTGGCTCACTCCCTGGAAGAAAGAGGAAAGAAGAAGACTATTACAGAGAGATTTAGTATCTCAGAGCAACAAGAAAAATCCACCACTATAGCTTTGCACCATTTGCAACCTCTGTCTCATTGCCTCTAGCAATTTTAGGCACACTAAAAAATGTAGACACCTTCTGCTGACTGAATTTGGAGTCATAGGCATTTAGGCTTGCACTCAGATCACCACACTTGATCACATTCACATATTTCACACAATAGACACATGCCACACACATCTCCAAAAAATCACCTTTTATTTAAACTAATCATAACCTCAAAGAACTTCTTCATTTCAGCCACAATGAAATGTATACACCTCAAATGTGCATCCACTAAATAGGTTGGCACTAAACACTTCTATGGTGGAAAAAAGTAAACGAAGACTGCACCAAGGATTAACTAGAACCTAAATATACACTACCATGCTTCACCACGCTTCCATAAACAACAAATAATCTTTGCAATTATTGCTAGCACCTAGGTCGGCCAAAATTACACTAACAAGCGAAGACATACACACTTCTCCAAGTCCAAAAGCAACATGCAGACCACACAAAAACACTTCAAAACATCCACACAACATCCAAAAATATTCTAGCATCATCAAAATATTTTTCAACACTACCACAACCACTTGTAATAGAGAACACCATCATTCTGTTCAACCAAACATACTACCACAAAACGCAACATATGAATCCATAATTGCGAAACAACTAAACACCACAAAATTCAAGGAAAGGTAGATGTAAACAGTATTAGCATGTTCTCAAATCCACAAGACAAGAAATCTTACTACAGAGAAATGTGGAGCAATCTCATTTCTCCTAGACAACCTTCTACACATGAAAATACACTTTCAAACACATCTTTCATTGCCACACAATTCAGAACCTAAAACTCTAGATATAACACCTCAAAACACCTCTAATCATCATATACAAACCGCACAAGTATATCTTCAACCATGAAGAAATGCAGAGCATAACACTGAACACACCTTTGTCACACTGCACTCTTTTATTCAAATCCTCTCAAAAGCACTTGGAAACCAAGTGAGCTTACATTGATGACAACACCAAAAATCCTTCTCATCAAGAATACACAAGGGGTTGAAATCAATGTGAAATAAAGCCACAACAAAACCACACTAGGGGTTGAACCATAACTCTTTCTTATGCAACACTCTTTAATAGCTCCAATAACCTCTATAAGCAAGGGGTTGACATCAATGAAAAAACTAATGACAACACCAACAATCTCTCCCAACAACTCAAGTCACCAACAACTCTAAGTATTCAACATGTGGAGTTTCCACACAAACTTATTCAATTGATATTCACTTTCTTCTATTGGCGCAAGTATACAAACATATGTTTTGATGAAGAATAGGCATCTAGAACCAATTGTAACACTTTGTCACTTGAAAATTGAACTTGCAAAGCACCAAACCACTTGAATCTTCAATGTAGCATATATTACACATTATTGAACATGTCCTCAAATCTGCATGGCCAAAACTTCACAATCAGAGGAATGCAGAGTATTCCAAGAAGACTTCATAGCTATGTTGCACTACTAGAGCACATACTAGAACTTTGTCACTTCTATCTTTCACTATAGAAGGAATAATGACTTTAAATATTGGATATAATACCTTCACATCTCTATCAACTTATCTTTAGAACTGAAAGACTAAATATTACTCTATGGAAGGATGCTAACCAGAACACTGTGTCTCTACCTTAGGATATTTATTGTGAAAGCCTTAGACACAACATCTAGAACTTTTCTCCGAGTGCAATATACAAAACTAACAAGATATCAATAAAGGAATACTAAAAACACATTAATACAAGTGTAGCCACCTCCACATCATACTTAGATAACAAACTCATCCATATGTACTAAAATGCTGATTTGTGCTAGCTAACATCTTTGCATATTGACTATCTTTGAAACATATACAATCTTCAACAACACTTTTGACATCAATGACAACCAATCTTATCTAGCTACAACAATCTCCCCCTTTGTCATTGATGGAAAAACCAAAAATATGTGCACACACACTACCCCTTAGATGCACATATCTCTCTCTCCCCCTTTGACATCAAGGGAAAAGAGCAACAAAATCTTCTTTGTACAAAACTTAGGACTCCTCCTTAATCTATAAAAAATTTACTCCCTTTGGGATTCCATCAAAAAATTTCTTCATATCTAAGAAATATATACATCGCATATATACAAAACATCAAAAAAGAAAGATATCTTACATCACAGTTCTCTTGGATGGTAGAATGTTCTTGTAAATGGACTTGAGTTGTACCAAGCTGTTATCCCATTGCTTCTTTGTAGTGGTTAGAGTTTGGACTTGACAATTCAGTTGCACATATGTATCTTCAGCTTCTTTCAAAGAAGATTGTACCTTGTGTTTTTGAACTACACCATTAGCTTCTGTGAGGATTCCAGTAAGTTAAACCAGTCTTAGGCTCACAACTTCTCAATTATTTCACTTGACCTTTGAAATGCTCCCTTTGATCTTGCAATTTTTGTACCTAGGAGTGCAATATTTCTATGTGTGCCCTTATGGAACCATCATTGTCTTGTACTAGATCATATGTTGTAGCCACATTAGTGATCTACATTTCACTTGCACTAATCTGATCCTTTATACTCTTTGTAGTAGTAGGCCATTTCAAACAAAAAACATATAAAACTTTGGCTTCCTCTAGGAATCTTTGAATATTCTCAATGCAATATTGCAACTTGATAAGTGCATTGTCACACTTCCTAGAGGCATCATTCAATCTATTTTCATTCAAATTTTGTTCTGCCTTCTTCTCTAGATGAGATGAGTAAGTCTCAAAATACTCCATTAATTGCTTCATCTACTGTGTAGGAGGAAATGATGAATCTATTTTTGCATTTGATAGCTTCTCTTTCAGTACTTTCATTTCTTCTTCTAAAACATCAACACCCAACACCTATTGCTATAGAAACTCTTGTCATGCAGTGGAGTGGAGTACATCTCCAATCTTCATCTTATGTAGGGGATACATACTAGGAAAGTTAACTTGTCCATCAAAAGTGGGAACATGCAACAATTAGGGAGACACTACTGGATGAATTTGCATTTCCTGAGCCAAGAACTTCTTGATGGAGTCAACCAGAGAGGAATATGACTTCTTTGAAATTTCTTCTTTAACATCCTTCTCCTTCTCCTTATCTTTTTATTTCTCCTCTTTTTCTTTCTCCTTACCAAAGACATCTCATTCCTCATGCAGACCAAAGACACCTTCGCCTTCTAGTTGACTAGAAACAACTTGTTCTTCCTACTGGTTAGAAACAACTTACTCATTTGTATCTTCCGAAGGGGGCTCATTATCAGTTTCATGCTCTTCTAGAGGCTTATGTGCAACCACTTCAACATCAATAGTCATTTATTCAATTTTTTTCTTTGTAAATTCATTTTTTGACTAAATCTTCTTTTTGATATCATCATCCATACTCATTAGAAAATCTATTCTTCTCTTTGTGTAGAGCGATTTTTCTTGCTTTTTGATAATATTTTCCTTCTATATTGGGGAAATAGAGGAACCAACCTTGTTTACTACCTATTGTCTCAATTCTTCATCTACCTTGATTGCATCTTCTCTTCTCTATATCAAAGCCTCAACTAGGCTTTATATAGCTTTGTCAATTATGTCACTGAAAGATATGTTTTGTTTGAGCATATACAATGATATCCTTGTTAATAGTCTTCTTATCTTCTAGAGGAACAACTCCATAGTATCATTCAACAAACCAAAGCTAAAAATTTCAATCAAAATAACTTCAAAATATAGGGGCTCATATGTAACTGAAGGAGTTTGCTTTGTTCCCTCCTTTGCTATCTTCGTCCCTTTCTTTTTCTATGAGGAGATTCCTTCATCTCTAGCTTCTTCCTCTTCTTCAGGTTTTTTTTCATATGACTTCTTTCTCTTAGCCGTCTTCTTAGGCCTTGTATGCATAGATCTTGTAGTCTTCTTCTATGGAGGAGTATCTGATACAGTTCTATTTTTACCACTAGTTTGTGTAGATCCAAAGGGTTGTGGAGCAGATGCAACAATAGAAGAGGATCTACCAGACCTTCTTGGATCTTGAATAGCTTATGGAGGAACAAATTTATCTTTAGAACACTCTACAGGGGTACCAAATGTAGAATTTGGAGGTAAACCCCATTTCTTGTGAAGCTCATCTCTATGTTTTTTAACATACTCATCTACATGCTTCTTAGACAACTTATTCATTATCTCATCATATGTGCCAAATCTCTCAGTAGTTCTATCTTTTGGCTTATTGAACATGATATACATATATCCTTAAACATATTCAGGTGCAACCTCATAAGGTAATGTGAGAATCCATGAGGTTCTAGGTTCTACAACTTCCATGTAGCGATGATCTTTATCCACCATGAATGTTACCTAATTCTTATACTTCTAGACCAAATCAAATGGAATGCTCTATCTTGCATCTCTTCCTGCAAATTTTAAAGAATCTCTAGTAAAAAGTAGTATATGTTTGCTTATTTTTAAAGCCTCTCATATAATTTCTAATCTAAGTGGCTACCAAAAAGTGCTTATCCCATATTTTCCCCTTAAATCCAAGTGATTCATTTAGGAAGAAGAAAGTAAGACAAATGATTAAAGATCTAAACCTGAAATTGTATCAAGTTTCTTTTGTACACTTTAGATTCTCCATCAACTACTCTCTCAATAGCTCACATAGATCAAAACTAGAACCTTCCTCCACCATTTGATGAGCAGTATGAAATGTGGTGGTGGTGGTAGACCCTTCTCTATTTGTGAAGTAAATTTTGCATGCAATCCCCATAGAGGCATACCAAACACCGGGATCAATGATATCCTTTACAGTTAGGGTTATCTTATCAAAATTTTCATCAATGAGCTGCACAACCCTTTCATTTTTTATTGAATTCAACACCAAGATTGGTCTGGAGGCACAAAGACCAGTAACTACCCTAATTGGTTCTTTAGTTATCATGTAGGGATTTTCTAACCAAATGAAATCTTCATGAATGCAAATCAAGATGATTATTACCCGTTCTTTGCTATTGTAGAAGTTTGGAAAATCTTTCTATATGTCTAACCCTTTAGCTACCATATTTGCATACTCTAGCTTGTACACACCATTCTCATTCAACAATTCATGTCAGACCAATTCAAAAGATGAAGTATGATTAATTTTACTCAACGAGGCATGGATGTAAATTCTCACATCTTTAGAGTATACCACATCCACAGGAACCTTCAAAAATGCATAATCTTTGTCAACTTCCATCGCCTTGAATGAGAACTTTTTTTATTTTGGTGTGGGTTTCTCCATAGCATTAATTACCTAAGGGGTTTCCATTGATATTTCTTTAGAAATTTTTAAACATCATTGCAATGGTTTCACACAGATAGCTCAAAAACCTAAAAAAACTTCTCCACTCCAAACACAAATGCTATTGATTGCAAATGAGAACATGTTCAAATGAAACATAAAAAGCCTTTCATTTGCCCTAACTTTTGGTCATAAATTCTTTCGTACAAGTGTTAGGTGAATCTTCTACTAGAATTCTTGATGTCATTACAGAAATATAAAGATGCTTAGTACACCTCCACAAATCATTCACTTTCTCTAGAACCTTGATCAAAAGGTTTAGTCTTGTTCAACATATCTGTACACTAGAGGAATTGATCCAATTCATCTTCCATGCTGAAATATTCAACACTTTATCCTTTTCAGGGGGCTAAAGGATTTGCAAATGATGGATCCCCTTGAGATAATTCTGTATCTCAAATTTTAATAGGATCTTGTGTTGAATGCACAAGCATAGTATCCTCCTCCTTCTCATTCTTTTGACCTTGCTTCTCTTTCCAAACTTTTTTTTAAAATTAGAAATAACATATATAATATATATGTATGTATATACGATTCATCATAGATCGATATTGTTATATATATACATATAGAAATACATACACACTGATAAATATATATATAGTCATGTCATTAAAGCTAATGTTTACACCAAAATGTCAAAGCCACTAAGAGGCTGTGGCACTAAAGTAGGTTGTGCCATTTAGAAGTGGTGATTAAATCTGCTTTAAATGCACTTTTAACAACTTTGTTTAAAGCTTAGTGGGGTGCCAAGTTAAATACTTTTTAAATGCTTTTTTTAAGCCTTAAGTCATGGAAATTTGAAAAGCTAGTTGAGCTTCTAAATGAGGCGACTCATGCCTTATGGTAGGATACTCATGGGTGCCATCTTTAAAGAATTAGTTTGGTATTTAAAAACCAATTAGTCGAGCCATAATGGGCAGTGACTCTATTTTCAATTTTTTTTAAGTAAGCCTTTAATCGAAAGTTTAGCATTAATTTTAAAGAGGCAGTTATCAACTATTATTCAATGCCTTTGGTGGGTGAGGGTGCAACATTTTAACTATTTTTCTCTAGCCACTAAGTGTTTATGAGAATAGTTTTTAAATGCTTTTTATCCAACTCTTTACAAAATAAAGTTGGCATGCTTAGTTTCCAATGTGGAAACCTCTTTTTGGGGTGACATTCCTATTTTTGGAAAATCCTTCATTTGTATTCAGTTTTCATTTGCACATTGGGTTTGAACTATTTTATTTCAGAGGAAGATTATAGCAGTGGTTGTGCACAACTAAGGAAAGTTATAGGAATAGCATTAAGTTATTGATATACTATATAAATTTTTGTGAGATCTTCCATTTTGTTTTATATTCTTAGGGATTAAAAAGTAAGAGAAATCTACAATCTATAGAAGGTAGATAAGACCATCTTGAGGATAAGGAAGTATTCACATTGCTTTTCAAAAGGAAGAGTGAGAGCTTCAGAAGAGATTTCATAGTCTTGTCTAAATTGATTGACTTTTTAGCTTAAGTGCAGGAGTATTCTATGTATATCCAGGCATGTATATGAAAATTTTCCCTCTTCATTTATTTTTTGAAAATAAATAAACAAGTTTAGTTTGAAAAGAGAACCTTATGTGTTTTCAAACTCTACATATGAATATTTATATGAGCACAGTAAGGCTGCCCCAATTATGTTATATTGAAAGTGGAAGTTAAGTGGAATGATTACATAGAATAACATCTAAAAAGTATCCAAATTATTACCTGTGCTATATAATTTAATGTCATAGAAAATTAGTAAAAGAGAATTTAAGAGATGAGCTTATTAGTCTCTCAACTAGGTTATTAAATTTAAACCAACTACATTAATTGATTGATTGAGAAGTTATTAAATACTTGAATATAGTAAGTAATCATCAAATCAAATATGATGGTATTTTATTCTTACCACATTTTATGGTGTTATTAATGAAAGGAATCATAAGTTTTAGCATTGAAAAGTTTGAAATCTTAATAAGAAGAATTAATCTTTTAAATAAGTGAAATATTATTTTATTACTCTTATTTTATATTTAACCAATAGGCTATATGTGTGAACTTTGTTCGGAATTTTCATCAGCCTTCCCGATTTTTAACGTTTCCAGCGTTCGACTCCTGGTCGAAAAAAAGGTGGCATATTTTTTGGCGCGTGGATAGAGAAGGCCAATAAAATTAAATGCTAGTTGGCATCAACATTAATTGTTGTATGGTTTCTGTGTAGTGGTGATGGTTGTAATAACACCTGCCATTTAAAACCTCATAAAACATAGCGAATGTCTGCGCAATTTTCAATAAGGCATTGTTGGGTGTCGTTCTATGGATTTACCTGCTATCAGAGTTGTGAGCGAGAAGGGAAAGATTCTATAAAAATGTAAGTTCAAACATCTATTGTCGAGCTTTTGTGAAGGTGGTTGGAGGTTATTTTGTGTTTTTGGCATGGGGCGATGGTTGCAAAAGAAATACAAAAGTGTCAGTTGTGATAATTTTTTGCCCATTTTTTGCAGGGGTTTGAGAAAGAAGGGAGCAGAGAGAAAGCAAGTGGGAAGAGGTGCATTTGAAGCAAGTGGGAATAGGTGCATTTGAAGCAAGTGGGAATAGGTGCATATTGAAAAAACCCTTTGTAGAGTATTTCGAAAATAGTTTATGTTATTTCATAGGGTATTGTTGATTGTTGTTCTCTAGCTTAGGCTATATTGTTTCATTTATGGTTTCGGTGGTCATGATGGTTGCAAGGCAATATTGTTTGTTTTTGCAATGGTTTGTTACTGTGAATTCTTCTATTTTGTGGGTTTTTTCATCTAGGTCACTATTGAAACCAATATTGTTTCATTTATGGTTTGTGTTTTGTGGCAATGGTTTTGCATGGGTTTGTTATTGTGAATTTTTGTGTTTTATGGGTTTTTCCATTTGGGTCACGGTTGAAACCAATATTATTTTATTTATGGCGATGGTTGCAATGCAATAAAATAATTAATGTTATACAATTTATGTTGTTATATTGTTTATTTTTGCATTGGTTTGTTACTGTGAATTCTTCTGTTTTGTGGGTTTTTTCATCTGGGTAACTGTTGAAACCAACATTGTTTCATTTATGGTTTGCATTTTGTGGCGATGGTTGCAACACAATAAAATAGTTAATGTTATATAGTTTATGTTGTTTTCCACAAGGAATTGTTGATTGTTGTTCTCTAGCTTAGGCTATATTATTTCATTTTCAATAAGGTACTATTGAAAAAAGACTATATTGTTTGTTGAAACCAATATTGTTTCATTTATGGTTTGTGTTTTGTGGCGATGGTTTTGCATGGGTTTGTTATTGTGAATTTTTGTGTTTTGTGGGTTTTTTGCATGTAGGTCACTGTTGAAACCAATATTGTTTCATTTATGGCTTCCATTTTGTGGCGATGGTTGCATTACAATAAAATAGTTAATGTTATACAATTTATGTTGTTTTCCATAAGGCATTGTAGATTGTTGTTTTCTAGCTTAGACTATATTATTTCATTTTCGATAAGGTGCTATTGAAAAAAGACTGTTTTGTGGGTTTTTTCATCAGGGTCACTTTTGAGACCAATATTGTTTCATTTATGGTTTCCATGTGGTTCCTATGGTTGCAAGGCAATTAAATGTTTATGTTATTTTTGCTAAGGCATTGTTTACATATATTTGGCTATATTGTTTCATTTTCGATAAGGCACTGTTGAGAAAAGACTATATTGTTTGTTGAAACCAATATTGTTTCAGTTTATGTTGTTTTCCATAAGGCATTGTTGATTTTTTTCTATAGCCTAAGCTATATTGTTTCATTTTTGATAAGGTATTGTTGAAAAAAGACTATTGTTTGTTGAAACCAATATTGTTTCATTTATGGTTCGCGTTTTGTGGTGATGGTTTTGCATGGGTTTTTTACTATGAATTTTTGTGTTTTGTGAGTTTTCCCATCTAGGCCACTGTTGAAACTAATATTGTTTCATTTATGGCTTCCGTTTTGTGGTGATGGTTGCAATGCAATAAAATAATAATGTTATGCAGTTTCTGTTATTTTTCATAAGGCATTGTTGATTGTTGTTCTTTAGCTTAAGCTATATTGTTTCATTTTCGATAAGGTACTATTGAAAAAAAGACTATATTATTTCATTGTTGATAAGGTGTTGTTGAAAAAAGAATTTGTCTACATGTGGGGTTATTTTTTTTTTTGCATGGGTCTATTACTGTGAATTCTTTTGTTTTGTTGGTTTTTTCATTTGGGTCACTGTTGAGACCAATATTGTTTCATTTATGGTTTCTGTGTGGTGTCGATGATTGCAAGGCAATTAAATAGTTTATGTTATTTTCGCTAAGGCATTGTTTAAAAAGTTTTGGCTATATTGTTTCATTTTCGATAAGGCATTGTTGAGAAAATAATTTATGCGCTTGTGGGGTTCTTTTGTTTTTTTTGCATGGGTTTGTTACTTTAAATTATTCTGTTTTGTGGGTTTTTCCATTTGGGTCACTAAACATTGAAACCAATATTGTTTCATTTATGGCTTTTGTTTTGTGGTGATAGTTACAATACAATAAAATAGTTAATGTTGTTTTCCATAAGACATTGTTGACGGTTGTTCTCTAGCTTTGGATATATTGTTTCATTTTTGATATGTAATAAAATAGTTAATGTTATAGAGTTTATGTTGCTATCCATAAGAAATTGTTGACTATTGTAACACACATTGCCCACCATTGTGATCAATGGTGAAACCAATGTTTCTTATTGCACTTAATATAGAGCCTATCATTCTAAGTTATGCAACCATAGCAATATCAAAGATAGACACATGCAACATAACTTTATGAACTCACATGTAGTAGCAATATACTCCGCACTTAGCCAACACAAGAAGATTAAAACCACAATAATCAAATGACAAAATTATGAAACCTCTTGTTTTGTGGTTTTCTCTTATTGTATGCACTTTGGCCAGAATTTTTATCAACTTTCCTGCTTCACCACCCTCTTTACTAGGGTATGTGCAAGATCATCATGGAAAAAATAGACCCTTAAGTGATGGAAAAATAGACCCTTAAGTGGTGAAAAATTCAAAAAAATCAGAGTTAGGGAACTTGACGTAAAAATTTGAATAAGTTATCTATATTACTTTAAAAATATGTAAGAATAGAATTTGTGACAAATTGAATGTAGTTTCTAAACTACTAGGTTTTTTTAAAAAACAAATAAAAATCTATTTGGTGAAAATTTGAAATTTCAATGCAGTAGTACTTAAATTTCAGGAAAAAAAGAAGTGGGTGTCTGTCTGACCACCCTAACCACAATAAAATGATAATATTTTTTATGATATTTTAGATATAAGTAGAAGACTCATGTCCTGATGTGATGCTTATTTTTTTATAACTTTTTTTCCAAGTAAATAATTAATTATGAATTTTTTATTACTTCTAAAAAATATAAAAACTCGTATGTTTGACCACCTTAACTTGGTCAAAACTTCATGAAATTCATTTTTTTTTTAATCCTATAGCATGTGAAGCATAGAATGTGACAAATGTTTGGGATTCAAAATATGTGATACCGTTTGAAAGCTATAGATGTTTTTCAATCAACCTATCAATCAGGACTTTAGTCATAATTCAAATAGAAAATGAATAATAATTATTTATTAAATTCAAAGTAAAGCATAATTTATATTGGTGGAAATTTGAGAATCTCCTTTAAAAAACTTTTTGTTTCATCAATTTTGGGTAAAAAAAGAGTTGTCAACCACATACCCTACACATACCCATCATATCGCCACTTTTTGGCCCATCATGATCCTGCACATACCCACTATTTTAAATTTTTTTCCTAAGCTTCATTTTTCAATGTAGACAACAATTGAAAAAATTAGGCCTTAACAGGTAGAATGCATTGAAAAACTCTTTGAGGTTATTGTGGAAAAGAGTTCCTCAGAGTATAATGTGCAATTTTCAATCAAGCCTTTTGCATGAATTCTAGATCTTTGATTGGCTACTCTAAAGAAAACCGCTTTTAGAGAATGAATGTCTACATATTATTGATGAAGGTCATCAAACTCAAAGTAGCAGATCAAAGATATGAAATTCATGCAAAAGGATTAATTCAAAACTGGCCATTATACTCTCTAGAACTTCTTCCTTGAATAACTTCAAAAATATTTTCAACACATTGTATGTGGCAACCAATGTTTCATATTATGCTTAATATAAAGCCTATTATTATAAGAATTAATCCTTTTTGAGGATGAAAGAAATAACAACTATCTTCCCAAAACAATAAACATGGGGAGGAGTATATATGATTGTTATCTACATTGTTTCGTTTTTGATAAGGCACTATTGAAAAAAGAATTTTCTAGATCGCTGTTGAAACCATTATTGTTTCATTATTGTATCATTCTAAGTTATGCAACCATAGCAATATTAAAGATAGACACATGCAACATAACTTTATGAACTCACATGTAGCAGCAATATACTCTACACTTAGCCAACACAAGAAGATTAAAACCACACTAATCAAATGACAAAATTATGAAACCTCCTATTTTGTGGTTTTCCCTTATTGTGTGCACTTTGGCCAAAATTTTTGTTAGCCTTCCTGCTTCACCACCCTCTTTACTATTTTGAATTTTTTTCCTAAGCTTCGTTTTTCAATGTAGGAAACAATTGAAAAAATTAGGCCTTAGCAGGTAGAATGCATTGAAAAGCTCTTTGAGGTTATTGTGGAAAAGAGTTCCTCAGAGTATAATGTGTGATTTTTTAGTCAAGCCTTTTGCATGAATTTAGATCTTTGATTGGCTACTCTAAAGAAAATTTCTTTTAGAGAATGCATGTCTACATGCTCTTGACGAAGGTCATCAAACTAAAAGTAACATATCAAAGATATGGAATTTATGCAAACAGGTTAATTCAAAATTGGCCATTATACTCTCTAGAACTTCTTCCTTGAATAACTTTAAAAAGCTTTTCAACACATTGTATGTGGCAACCAATGTTTCTTATTATGCTTAATATAAATCCTATTATTGTAAGAATTCCTTTTTGAGGATGAAACAAATAACAACTATCTTCCAAAAACAATAAACATGGGGAGGAGTATATGTGAATGTAGTCTATATTGTTTTGTTTTCGATAAGGTACTGTTGAAAAAAGAATTTTCTAGATCGTTGTTGAAACCATTATTGTTTCATTTATGGCTTTCGCTTTGTGGTGATGGTTGCGACACAAAAAAATAGTTAATGTTATACAGTTTATGTTGTTATCCATAAGGAATTGCCGACTGTTGTTCTCTAGCTTTGGCTATATTGTTTCATTTTTGATTTAAGGTGTTGTTGAAACCAATATTGTTTCATTTATGCTTTCCATGTGGGGCTGATGGTTGCAAGAAAATTAAACAGTTTATGTTATCGGGGTTTTTTTTTTTCCCCCTTGCATGTGTTTGTTGTAGTGAATTATTTTATTTTTTTGTTTTGTCTGTCTAATCCACTGTTTGAAAAAAATTGTTGGGTTGCGGGGTTCCATTTTTTGGGGCATATGTTTGTTACAATGAAACCTCCTACCCAAATTTAAGCATCACCTAATTGTTTCATTTATGCTTTCCATGTGGGGACAATGGTTGCAAGGCAATTAAACAGTTTTTGTTATTGGGGTTGTTTTTTTTTCCCTTGCATGTGTTTAATAATGTTTCCTTTAATATATAATTCTATTTAACATGAATTCCACTCATGGTTGATATGATACTTAATTAGCATAAAAAGGTAGTAAGAGTCAAAGATTTAATCATGGAATTTGAGAATAAACACCATAAGGTTCAATCAAGATGATATTATTAGTTTTACTTATAATAATATGTTCATAATTCAATTATTGGATAATAGAATGACTCAAAAGTACATACCTATTTCTCTTATTAATTGATATGTTGCATAACAGTTTTCTAGACCTTGCATTTAAAACTTGTTGAAGTAATAAAACAGTTTTTTGGTATTTCATTACGTGACCCTGTTTTCATGCATTTTTGATGTGCAATTAAATAGTACACGTTATAGAGTTTATGTTGTTATCCAAAAGACATTGTCGACTGTTGTTCTCTAGCTTTGACTATATTGTTTCATTTTCGATAAGGTGTTGTTGAAACCAATATTGTTTCATTTATGCTTTCCATGTGGGGTCGATGGTTGCAAGGAAATTAAACAGTTTATGTTATTGGGGTTTTTTTTTTCCCCCCTTGCATGTGTTTGTTGTAGTGAATTCTTTTGTTTTGTTGCTTTCCCCGTCTAATCCACTATTTGAACAAATTTGTTGGGTTGTGGGGTTGTTCCATTTTTTTGGGCATAGGTTTGTTACAATGAAACCTATTGCCCAAATTTAAGCATCACCTAATGTGTTGCAAAAATTAATATGATAATTTTTTCCATTACAACCAATTGTAGTGCAAGAAAATTTAACACATGAATGCATCATAGCTTTGAACTTAATTGAATGTATTGGTTGAGGCACGTCTATGAACTTCAAGATATAATAGTATGGTTATGCGTCAATAAGCCAATAATAATTCACCATAAATTCATCACAATGAATAACCAAACAATAATAAACTCAACTTGATGTCATGTATAACTTCATCAAAGTAACAATTTTAAAATGATCATCAATACCTTCATTAATTATTGATATATGAACAACGATCTTTTTTCAATAGTCATCAAACAAAATTATTTTTTAGTTTTCAATACAACATGGTCTAATGTTCTTCTTCAATTTTTTTGATATAGATGTGCATATAGATAAAAATCCCACACACCATAGATTCATCATTTTATAAGGGGAAACTCTCATACATGGGATGTGGCAATATAAAATATAGAGAACCCATGGCTTATTCAGTATGAATGTTTTGTTTTCCTTTCTAAACAATGTTTCCTTTAATATATAATTCTCATTAACATGAATTCCACTCATGGTTCATATGATACTTAATTAGCATAACAAGGTACTAGGAGTCAAATATTTAATCATGGAATTTGAGAATAAAGACCATAAGGTTCAATCAAGATGATATTATTAGTTTTACTTATAATAATATGTTCACAATTCAATTATTGCATAATAGAATGACTCAAAGGTATAGACCTATTTCTCTTATTGATTGATTTATTGCATTTTGGTTTTATAAACCTTGCATT
This sequence comes from Sequoia sempervirens, assembly GCA_007258455.2. Classification (NCBI taxonomy): domain Eukaryota; kingdom Viridiplantae; phylum Streptophyta; class Pinopsida; order Cupressales; family Cupressaceae; genus Sequoia; species Sequoia sempervirens. The sequence goes on along the minus strand of VDFB02000002.1, from coordinate 13,123,345 downwards.
TAATACTTGTTGAAGTAATAAAATAGTTTATGCTATTTTCCATAAGGCATTGTTGATTGTTGTTATGTGGCCTCAAATAAATTATTTGATTTATGGTTTTTGTGTAGTGGCGATGGTTGCAAAGTAATAAAATAGCTCATGTTCTTCTTGATAAGGCATTGTTGGTTGTTTTTGTGTGGCTTGAAGGATAGTTATTATTTGTCTAGGCCTCAGTAAGTATTTCTTAGAATGACTGGCTATATATTAAGTGTGAGATGAAACATTGGTCTTACTATTGATTATAGTGGCAGACCAACATACATTTTCCACCAGTGTAATATGGTGATACCAATGTTTTTTATTACACTTAATATAGAGGCTGTCATGCATATGAATGTTGTATGCATCTAATTTCACAAACATACATATCTACACATAGGGAAAATAAAATGAAACACAATGTAAAAGAAGGAATTCTCTCCACCCTACCATATTGAGTAATGGAGCCTCATAGGCTGTCACCAAACTCTCGAGCAAGAACATACATTGCCCCCTATTGTGATAAATGGTGAAACCAATGCTTCTTATTTCACTTAATATAGAACCTATCATTCTAAGTTATGCAACCATAGCAATATTAAAGATATACATATGCAACATAACTTTATGAACTCACATGTAGCAGCAATATACTCTACACTCAACCAACACAAGAAGATTAAAACCACATAAATCAAATGACAAAATTATGCAACCTCCTATTTTGTGGTTTTCCCTTATTGTGTGCACTTTGGCCAAAATTTTTGTTAGCCTTCCTGCTTCACCAACCTCTTTACTATTTTGAATTTTTTCCCAAAGCTTCAATTTTCAATGCAAGCAACAATTGACAAAATTAGGCCTTAGCAGGTAGAACACATTGAAAAGCTCTTTGAGGTTACTATGGAAAAGAGTTTTTTAGAGTATAATGTGTGATCTTTAGTCAAGTCTTTTGCATGAATTCCATATTTTTAATTGGCTACTCTAAAGAAAACTACTTTTAGACAATGCATGTCTACACATTCTTGATGAAGGTCATTAAACTAGAAGTAGCAGATCAAAGATATGGAATTTATGCAAAAGGGTTAATTCAAAGCTTGGCATTATACTCTGTAGAACTTCTTCCTTAAATAACTTCAAAAATATTTTCAACACATTGTATGTGGAAACCAATGTTTCTTACTATGCTTAGTATAAAGCTTATTATTGTAATAATTCCTTTTTGAGGATGAAACAAATTACAACTATCTTCCCAAAACAATAAATAGGCGGAGGAGTATATATGAATGTTTTCTACATATAATTTCACGTACACACATATCTGCACATAGGAAAAGAAAAATGAAACACAATAAAAGAAACACATACTTTTTGTGTGTATATATTTCTAGCTCTCGGTTGGGAAAAAAGGTTGCGGATTTTTTAATTTTTAATATTAAATGTGCTTGGCATGTCAATAGAGAAGGCCAGTGAAATTGAATGCTAGTTGGCATCAACATTAATTATTGTATGGTTTTTGTCTACTAGTGATGGTTGCAAAGTAATAAAATAGTTCATCTTCTTCTTGATAAGGCATTGTTGGTTGTTTCTATGTGGCTTGCGGTGACAGTTTGCACTATTTTTCATAGGGCATTGGTGAGTGTTGACTCGTGGCTTTAGCAGTACATGTGGAAAATGCATTTACACACATACACACCCACACATACATATAAACATTCAAAATAGCAATCAACAATTGTGGAGAGATAAGAGCATGTGGCAATCGAAACAGACAAGAAGCAAATAACTATATTGATATTAAAAATTGGACATATCTATATGTAGATAAATGCATGACCTCATAGATACATGTAGAAAATGCATATACAGACATACACACTCACACATGCAAATGCATTACAGACACATATATCTACACACATCTGTATCAAGATGTTGTATGCACTCAAAACATTCAATTGCATGCATAAATGTTTATGTACATGCATATGTAGATGTATACATGCATACAACCATGTCCACAAGTATATATAAGAACAACTAGAAATACAAAGGGTTTTTTCAAAATGCACCTCTTCCTGCTTGCTTTCTCTCTGCTCCCTTCTTTCTCAAATGGCTGCAAAAAATGGGAAAAAAATTATCACAATTGACACTTTTGTATTGCTTTTACAACTATCGCCCCATGCAGAAAAACACAAAAAAAACCTCCAACCACCTTCACAGAAGCTTGACAACAAATGATTGAACTTGCACCTTCATAGAATCTTGGCCTCCTCGCTCACATCTCTGATAGCAGGTAAAGCCACAAAACGACACCCAACAATGCCTTATCAAAAATTGCACAGACATTTGATTGTAGTGATGGAAAATGTATCATAGTAGATGTAAACAACATTGATACATATTTATCCCTATGTTTATTTTGTTGGGACATCCTTGGAATGATAAGTTGTATTTTAAATTGATGCCACCATTGATCGCAGTGATGGACAATGTATGTTCTTGGTTGGTTGTTTTGCAAGTACATAGACTATTTTTGAAATGCTCTACAAAGGGTTTCCCAAATGTGCCTCTTCCTGCTTGCTTTCTTTCAGCTTCCTTCTTTGTCCAGCCATTGTAAGAAGCCAAAAGAATTTTTTTAGAGGAAAAAAATCAAAAAGAAAATGGATTCATAGTAACAAACCCATGCAAAAAAAACATAAAATGGGTTGAATGCTGCATATGAATATTGTCTATATATAATAATGTTTTATGCATCTAATTTCACATACGTAGATATCTGCACATAGGGAAAATAAAATGAGTGGCAACAAGAGTCAACAATGCCTTATGGATAACAACATAAACTCTATAACATTTACTATTTTATTGTGTATCGAGAATGAAACAATATAGCCAAAACTAGAGAACAATAGTGAACAATGCCTTATGGAAAACAACATAGACTATTTTATTGCGTTGCAACCATCGCCACAAAATGGAAGCCATAAATGAAACAATATTATATTTTCCTATGTGTAGATATGTATGTATGTCAAAGTAAATGTAAACAACATACATACATACTCTTCCCCATGTTTATTCTTTTGGGAAAATAGTTGTTATTTGTTTGAGCCACAATAGGGAATTCTTGGAATGATAAACTATATATTAAGTGTTATATGGAACATTGAAGCCTTTTTTTAATTATTTCTTTTGCCTTGTATTGTTAATGTCTCTACAAAAAAATTGAAACATAAAAAATTTGAAACAAAAAAATTGGAATGATAAACTGTGTATTAAGTGTTATATGAATCATTGAACCCTTTTTTACTATTTCTTTTCCCTCATATTGTTAATGTGTCTACAAAAAATTTGAGAGATAATGTTGTGTTTTGAAGATCTTGATAGTTGTCATTTTATTGGTGTTCTATATTTCCTGTATGTGTTTTGGTTGGGGTTCTTATCAGCCTTTGTTTCTTTAATTGAACATTTGGCCCTCGTGTTGTGGTATAGAGCTTGTAGTTAGCTGCTGACATTGCAACTCTCAGCTTTTTAAAGATCAGCCCCAACAATGTTGGTGGACTCTAGCTCTCCTCAGGTTGCTGAACAACCCTTAGGCACCAACCTTGTAAATCTATTCCTTGTTTCCTTTTTGTTGCTGAGAATTGTATTGACTCTTTGTCATGTGCATCCAGCAAATTGTGAATATACTTCATTTGAATTAATAGTCCTTGTAGTTATAGTCTAACTAATTTATATTTGAGCTCTTTATGTTTCCTTTTCTTTTTGATTTTCTAGCCATTTGGGAGTGACCTATGTGTTAGAAAAAAAAGGGTTGCAGTTTTCAAATGTGTCAACATTGCTATGTTATTCCTTACTTATATTTAGCAAAAAATATAATCTTGTTTGTTTCTTGCTCAACCTTTCCCTCCTTTCATATTTATTTATTGTATGCAATTTTGAAGTCATTGTGATCCTATAACCATGTATAACTATCTATGTGTCTGCATATCAGATACCAATAATTGATTTGTTTTATGCTACCTCTTTCCCTTGCTTTTTCTTTTAGAGTTGTGTCACAGCCTTGAACATCTCATTGCTTTGGCTTGGTTGAGTAAAAATTCCTTGTAGGATTCAAATGTTTGTCTAGCCTTGACAACACATACAATACAATCTATTGATGCTAGAGATGTTGTCCCATCTCTGGTTCTTCAGCTGATGTCTTTTCAAAAAATAGGTGGTGATCAAAGCCTGGTTGACCACTACAAAGTTATCTTTTTTGATGGAACCCACATTCAAATAGGAACTTTTCCTGCAAGGTACAATGAATTTTTGTTTGTAGGGGCATTGAAAATAGGTTCCATCTCGTGCTTGACAAACTATCTATATAGAAAGCTATGAGAATCAAGGTTAGCTATTGTTTTGCACTACTTGCGCTTGTTGTTGTATGCTTTCTTGTTTGTAGGGACCACCTTTTTTAATATTTGATCTTTCTTTGGTTCCAGAGCGATTGCCATATTGTCCTTAGATGTCAAAATGTCATATTGTCAGTTAATTGGAACACCTAGATATTTGTTTAAAGATCAAGAAGAACAAATGGTGGGATCAGGCTCGCCTTCCCCATCCAAACAAGCCTCAAAATTTGGGATTCATACATCCCCAACACAACATAGTGCTCCTTCAAATATCAGTCATGTTAAAGGCTTGAATATTTACCAAACTAGATGGACAATAAAAGGTTGTGTGACAACTAAAAGGGATATGTACCATTACAATAAACAAGGATGTGAGGGCCAAGTATTCAGCTTTGACATTATTGAAAATGAGGGGATAGAAATATGAATCACTTGCTTTAATGACATAGCATAATTGCATTATGAGAGGGTTTAGGTGGGCCACCCTTATTGTGTGCCAAAAGGCTTGGTCAAACAAGCAGATAAGAAATTTAATAATAAAACAGCTGCATAGAAATTATTTTGGATCAAAACTCAATATTGAAGTATTGTGATGATGAGACCTTTGTGCCAGACAAAGTATTTAAATGCATCCCAATAAATGAAATTACAAACTACAACAATAACACTTTGATTGATATTATTGGGGTTGTGGTGCATAAAGGAAAGGTATCAACTATTCAAAGAAAGGATCAATCTGAAATGATTTGAAGAACTATGAAACTTAATGATTTGTCATCCTCTTGCATTGACGTTAATTTGTGGGGCCCAAATTGGGAAGCAAAGGGTGATGAGTTGGAAAGGTTGTCCATTCCTGGTTTGGTTGTCATAATTGCTATTAAAAATGGTCGTGTTGGATATTTCAATGGATTTGTTGTGAATACATCCATAGGGATTGTTCTATACATAAATCCTGACATCCCAGAAGCACAACCTTTGATGCAATGTGGACATGTTGAGCCACCTGCCATTGAGCCCTCCCAGATAGTGTCTTGAAAGGTTGATTTGGCCAATGGTAGAGTCACTATTAGATATATCTTGGATCATTGTCTTGGCTTGCCAAAAACTTTGCAAGCAACTGTTAAGGAAACTATAAAATATATTAAAACTGATGCATTTTGTTACGCTGCATGTCCCTTGCAGGTCAACGATAGACAATGCAAGAAAAAGTGTGAAGAGTCTGCCAATAATATGTAGTATTTCCCTAAATTCCAGACAACTGTGCTTGAATGTGACTTCCGATATTTGTTGCAGCTAAAGATGGAAGACCACATGGGTGAGATTTGGGCTACTGATTTTGATGAGGCTGCAACAAGGTTATTGTAGAGGTCAACAAAAGAGATTTATATGTTGCAATGAGAATCTTCTACTGTAATGACTACTTAGTCTGTCATCAATGGTGTCACCTACACTTCTTTTGCTCTCACTATTCTTATTAAAACTTAGACCTATAATTTAGAAACAAGGCTTAAAACAACAATAGTCAAAGTTGCAAGAATTAACTTTGAAGCCGAGTGCAAGCTGTTACTCTCAGATTTGTATGCAATATCCCCTACCGGGCAAGACTCTCCAGAGATAATAGTGGTACTTCCTTGAATTCCAGACAACCATGCCTGATTGAGACTTTGGATATTTTTTGTAGTTTGCATTGATTGGAAATCTGTTTCCTTTTCCTTTTTTGGATTGCCTATCACATTACGAGACCTTTCCTTTCTGCTCATGTTGCTTTGTTTCTTGTAGAGTTGGTTATATATCAAGACAATGCATTGTAACTCATAATGTTTAACAAAAAAAGATATACTTCTTTTATTTTGTATTTTTTATGTCACTTATAGTTTTGTTTCACTTTTAGTGTATGTTCCTCATTTTATTTTATGTTGCTTGGTTATATAGTTATGTCACCCTATTCAACACATGTATCAGTATTTACAACTGTGCTTATATATACTTCTGGATATGGTTGTATGTATGTATACATTTACATATGCATATACATAAATATACATGCATGCAATTGAATTTTCTGAGTGCATACAACATTTTGATACAAATGTGTGTAGATATATTTGTCTATAATGCATTTGTATGCGTATATGCATGCAAATTTGAATGTTTATATGTATGTGTGAGTTTTTATGTGTGTATATGCATTTTCCACATGTATCTATGAGGTCATGCATTTATCTATATATAGATATGTCCAGTTTTTAATAGCAATATAGTTATTTGCTTCTTTCCTATTTCGATTGCCACATACTCTTATCTCTCCACAATTGTTGTTGGCTATAATGTTGTCTCCATTGAATCCATGGTTATTCTGCATTCGATTGTTGCACATGATTAAAATGCAGAATGTAATAAAAATTTTGTCATCTTGTTTCTCTGGTTTTAATCTTCTTGTGTTGGCTGAGTGTAGAATGTTCTCATATATGTGCTTCATACTATTTTCATGCTACTTAAATGTGCTTTTGCCTCTGTATTCATAAAGCCACGTCACATATGGTTATCTTTCATTTTATTAGAGTTGCATATAACTTCATTTTTGTTATAATATTTCCTATGTAATGTTCAATGATGACTGTCCTCTACTGACTGTGCAATACTTTTGTGATTTTTCTTGAGTCCAGGTTATTAAAATCCAGTGTTGCACAAGATTAAAATGTAGAATGTAAACAAAATTTTTTCATTTGATTTATGTGGTTTTAATCTTCTTTTGTTGGCTCAGTGTAGAATATTCTCGTATATGTGCTTTCTAATCTTCTAATGCTTCTTAAATGTTCTCTCTACTACTTTAGCATGTCCATTCATAAAGTCATGTTGCATATGGATATTGTATGCTTCTTGGCCATAATGTTTGTTTCCTTGAATCCATACTTATTTCAATCTCATGAATGTGTTTTTAATCTTTTAATGTTGGTTGAATATTGAATATATTGGTCCTGGCTCTCCATACATAAAGCCATGTCACATATATATGTATCTAAATGAAGATGCACACAACACACATATATATCTACATTTATACTTGTTGATACATGTAATTACATTTAAACTTATACATACATATATATATATTCTAGCATGCATTGACAAGTATAGGTGTGAATATCTATGTATGTTGTGTAGCTCAAGCTATAGCCCAACACTGAACAATTCCTTATTGAAAATAACATAAACTGCTCAATTACTTTGGTAATTTTTAAATGCAAGCTATTATTGAAACCATTGCTAATATATGGAACCCGTACATGAAACAATGTTGCCATGACAAGATATTCCAACTGATGTTTATTTCCTCTACTCAGGCAGCATACACATATATCTAATTTTAAAATTATCTATATTTCTTCTCACATGTATTGAAAAGTTTAGGTGTGGATATCTATGCATGTTGTTTGCAAAAACACTTGTCACAGTGGTGGTTCACAATCTTGATAGCAGTTGAAGCTACAGAACAACAATCAACAATGCATTATTGAAAATAACATAAACTGTTCAATTGCTTTGGCAACTTTAGAATGCTAAATATTATTGTGGTCGTTGGCACTATATGGAAAACATACATGATACAATGTTGTCATGCTAGCCTGTGCCAAGTGATTTTTATTTCCTTTGATTTTGTGCTGATTTCTCTATTGACAAGTCCACCTATGGATATTTATGTTTGTTGTCTACATATAACTCTAGATGCATATATATTTGTGCAGATTTTTCTTTCTAAGCGTATATGTGGACTATTTTATTGCTTTGTAACCATCGCCACTATATGGAAACCATAAATGAAATAAAATTTACCCGATAGACTATATGTGTGAACTTTGCTCAGAATTTCCATCAGCCTTCCTAGTTTTTAAGCTATTGAACAACAATCAACAATGCATATATATGTGCATCTAACTTCAGATACATATATATTGGTTTAGATTTTGTTTTGCAACTACATATTATGTATTGCATGCATTGGATGCATATATAGGAATCTGTTGCTTGGAAACATATAGACACAAAAAAGTATGTGTTTATTTTGTTATGTTTCATTTTCCTTTTCCTGTGTGGAGATATGTATGTATGTTAAATTAGATGTAGACAAAATCCATATATTCTCCTCACCATGTTTATTGTTTTGGGAAGATAGTTGTTATTTTTTTCATCCTTTAAAAGGAATTCTTACAATAATAGGGTTTGCATTAAACTTAATAGGAAACATTGGTTTCACCATTCATCATAGTGGTGGACAATGTATGTTCTTGCTCGGGGGTTTGGTGAGAGCCTATGAGGCTCCATGACCCAATATGGTAGGGTGGAGAGTAGGCATTCTTTTGTTGTGTTCCATTTTACTTTGTCTATGTGCAAGTATGTATGTTTGTGAAATTAGACATGGACAACATTCATCCCTATGTGCAAATATGTATATATGTGAAATTAGATTCAAACAAGTGATATTGCCATGCCAGCCTATGCCAAGTGATGTTTATTTCCTTTGCTCCCATGGTGATTTCTCTATTTACAAGTCCACCTATGGATATAGATGTGTGTTGTCTACATATAACTTTAGATGCATATATATTTGTAGAGATTTTTCTTTGTAAGTGTATATGTGGACTATTTTATTGCTTTCCAATTATTGCTACTACATGGAAATCATAAATGAAATAATATTTTTGAAGCTATTGAACAACAATCAATAGTGCGTATATATGTGCATCTAACTTAAAATACATATATATCGGCGTAGATTTTTTTGGAACTGCATATATATGTATTGCATGCATTGGATGCATATGTAGGAATCTGTTGCTTGGAAATATATACACAAAAAAGTATGTGTTTCTTTTGTTGTGTTTCATTTTTCTTTTCCTGTGTGTAGATATGTGTGTATGTGAAATTAGATGTAGACAACATTCATATATAATCCTCCCCATCTTTATTGCTTTTGGAGGATAGTTTTTATTTGTTTCGTCCTCAAAAAGGAATTCTTACAATAATAAGCTTTGTATTAAACATGATAAGAAACATTGGTTTCACGATTGATCATAGTGGTGGGCGATGTATGTTCTCACTTAAGGGTTTGGTGAGAGCCCATGAGGCTCCATGACCTAATATGGAAGGGTGGAGAGCAAGCCTTTTTTTGTTGTGTTTAATTGTACTTACCCTTTGTGTAGATATGTATGTTTGTGAAATTAGACACAAACAACATTCATCCCTATGTGCAGATATGTATGTATGTAAAATCATATGCAAAGAACATTCATATATACTCTTTCCTATGTTTATTCTTTTCATAAGATATTTTCTATTTTTTTTGTACGTCTATACTTAAATTTCTCCACTAAAAATAATTGCTACTTGGCATGGCTTGGCCCTATGTCCATTCATTGAAAATTGCTGTAACATCTGACAAAATATGGGTACATAATTGAGTTTTCCTGTTCGAGAGCAGCATTGTGGATTTATTCAAATTGCTTTTGTTAATTGAAACATGTGGTGCATGTTCTTGTTTGAAGTAATTGTCTTAGGCTTAGGATTTTCAAATTGTTTTTGTTAAAAAAAAAGGAGAAACAACATCCACAACATGTGTGAAATTAGATGTAGCCAAAATTCATATATAGTACTGCCTATTATGCATGCACCAATTACAACACATATATACATACTTACAAAAGAAAATCTATGTTGGTATATATATTACAACCATTGCAACTACACGAAAACCATACAACAATTAATGTTGATTCCAACCAATGTTTAATTATAGAAAAACATTGATATCATGATTGATTACATTGGTGGGCAATGTATGTTAGTCTGCAACTATAATCAATGGTGAGACCAATGTTTCATCTCACACTTAATATACAACCTGCCATTCTAATAAATCCTTATTGAGGCCTAGACAAATAACAACTATCCTTCGAACGGTATAAACATAGGGCCTATTTAATTCCTTTCCAACCATTTCCAGTATATGACAACCACAAATGAAATGATATTTCTAAATCCACAAGTCAAAAATCACCAATGCCTTATGAAGAATAGTGCAAATTATTACCACAGGCCACACAAAAAATGGCCAATAATGCCTTAACGAGAAGAACATGAACTATTTTATTGCTTTGCAACCATCCTCACCACACATAAACCATACAAAAATCAATGATGATGCCAACCACCATTTAATTTCACTGGCTTGCATAACTTAGAATGATAGGACCTAAATTAAGTGCAATGAAAAACCCTTTGTAGAGCATTTCAAAAATAGTCTATGTTCTTGCAAAATAGCCAACCAAGATCATACATTGTCCATCACTGTGATCAATGGTTGCATCAATGTTCCATATAACACTTAAAATGCAGCTTATCATTCCAAGAATGTCCCAACAGAATAAAAATAGGGATCAGTATGTATGGATGTTGTTTGCATCTACTATGACATACATACATATCTGCACATAGGGGGAATACATTGTCCATCACTACAAACAATGGTGCCATCAATGTTCTATATAACACTTACAATGTGGCTTATCATTCCAAGAATGTCTCAGTATGTATCAATGTTGTTTGAATCTTCTATGACATACATACATATTTGCACATAGGGGAAATAAAATGAAACACAACAAAATCAATGTTCCATTTAACACTTAAAAATACAGTTTATCATTCCCTACATGCAGATATGTAAGTATCCTATGCTCTCTTCCAGATTGTTCTTAGCATCCCGGGTCATCCCACAATAATGGGTTACACTTTTTGGCCAAACTTGACATTGACATCAATATTTTTAGAAAAAAATTACTTTCTGACACCTCTAGTAGGTAAATTGTTAGGAATTTGAAAATGATGTAAACTAGTGATTTTTGAGATTTTGTTTGTAGATTTTAAATGTATTTTTTTAAAAAAAATTAAAATTAAATTGTAATTTTTTTTCATCTCCTTTGATAACTAGTTTTTATTAGTAAACAACATTTTTAAAAAGTGGTGTGTACTTCGGCTTGCATAACTTTTTTTCTACAAAGGATAAAATTATGATTCTTTTGAATTTAGGTTAATAACACTAGTATCTAGTGATTTCATTTTGTTTCATAATGTTTTGTTGAATATTTTTCTTTTAATTAAGTTTTGAAGTCAAACCAATTATAATTTAGACATAGGTGCACTTCGGCTTGCATAACTTTTTTGGTATGTATTGAAATTCAACTTTTCTTTTTTTGTTGGAATGAGGATATCAATACCTAGTGCGTACATATTTTTCATTTTTTTTTCTCAAATTTACTATTTCTCCATAATAAATTTTCACTGAACTTAATGTTCAGTGAAAAACCTATGTTCAGTAAAACTAAAAAATAAAATATAAAATAAAAACAAAATATATTAAATTTATAGTTGTTGGAAACCACTTTTCGATCACTACAGTCCTCCAACTTGGTTTATTAATTTGACTCTATTGCACCTCCTTCCCGGGCTTTGATAGTAAAAAAATGCATAAATTTGAAATGGTGGAGGGGAAGGTGAAAAAAATGGGGTTCATTCAAACCCCATTTGAACCCCCCTATATGGTGCAAGTGGGAATTCATTAGAAGGGGGTGGGGGTTCATCAGAAGGGGCGGTTCATTAAAAGGGGGGGGGGGATTCATTCGAACCCCCTTCATTAGAAGGGGTAAGCCATTTTGAATTTTTTGATGGACATTTCTAATTTTTCTTCATGCAAAAAATTGTAACCCACTATTGTGGGTTTACTTGCCCTCTCTAATTCCTTCTATTTCTGTACACATCCTTGCCATTTGGACTTCCCCTCCACCTACTGGCTCATTGTTGCATGTCACTACACACAACTACTAGTTTTTCTTTATTCTCATAATGAGACCGAGTGTGTCAAGATGATGACATCAGATCATCGTGATCAAAGGTGCATAAAGATAGGAGAGTAGTTACTCTCAGGATTCAAATTAAGGATTTGAACAAGTGGTAGTACCAAGGCCCAAGATGTTATGAGAATTTAAAATGGGTGTTCAAAGTAATTGAAACTCAACCAACAAGTTGTTTAATGACCTAGTGAGTAAAAAATCTTCAAAAAGTCAAACCAATTGGTCAAAAAGTTAGGTTGAGTTAGACCTTAGGTCATAAAGGTTTCCAAGTCGAGTTAGAGGTGGGTGAATGTACGACTCCATTTTTTAGGAAGTGGTTGAATTATATTCAATTTTTGGCCAAAGTAGTGCAAAAGTCTTTGCTTGCACTTATCGGTTCACTGTGCTCCAAAATGCATAACCGGTCAGTAGTGTCATACTTAGTTAGAGAAGTCTATAATTGTATGACCATATTGGTTATGTAGGACACAATACTAGAGACTTAGATGGCATACTAAGGGTTCATTAGTCTATACTCTTTGTTGAAGGGTAGGGCCACTTCAAGTTGGAAGGTGTGTAGGGGACTACCAATCTATGGTTGGAGGTAAAGTGCTCAGGTGATGCTCTCCCTCTTGTAGATGACAACACCGAGTTTTGTGAAATAGAAGCTAAATCAAGATATGGAAGTCCTGACCTTGAACTTATTTGTAATTTGTAAATTTGTTTAGTTGATTGTAGTTTATATATGAAATTATAATTGGAAAGGTGTATTTCTTTTACAAGTTGAAAAGTAATGTTATTTCAAATATGAAATTTTTAATGTTTTCAATTATATAAAATGCAAAAAATGATGTTAGAAAATAGAAAATTTTACATCCTTATTTTTAAGGAATTAAAATTATTTTCTTCAAGGTTAAAAGAAAAGTTTATTTTCTTGAAAGTGGCAAGCCACTATAATATATTATATATATATATAAATAGGATAATACAAAATCTAGTTCTAAAGGGCATACCGGTAGGAAAGAACCAGTAAGAAAACCTTTGGTTATATCCCAAAATTGATAATGATTGCAAGTTTGATTTCACAGATTATAATAAGCATGTTGATAATTCAAAATTCAACATTTTGTTCCCAAAACACCTACCCAAAGGCTATCCTATTAAATCCCTTACAAAAGATCGAAGGAAATTATTTTAATCCCTTTACAAAATACAAAACCTACCCTACGATTTTAATCAAAAAATCCCACAAACTATTGATTTTACATTTTCATAGACTCCCCATTAACTGAATTTTCGTCCTACATCTCTAGACCCTCTACTAGCTGAAGACCTCTCTCAAAAACCCTTCTACTTCCAACATGAGCTCTGTGGAATTTCATATGTGAAGCTAGCCTTGTATTGACCATGCTTGTATTCGCCTGAGCTCTACTTGAAGTTTGATTGTAAACATTTTGTACATGATTTGGGCCATGGGCAGGTGAATTAACTTTGAGCTACAAATCTAGTTGCAAACCGTTGTTTAATGGAGGTGAAACATATGCTTTAAGGGACGCCAAAGCAAAGTATTGTGAAAGAAATATTTGAATCTAACAATTATCTTTGTACAAAGGTTGTAGCCTCATTTTGTTGTAAGTATTGTAGAACTTGAGGGAGTTACAACTTCCTTTGGGTTGTTGCCCATAAAACTTGTTGTAAATCTTGTTTTATTTGTGACGATGGATTTGGGCAGTAGATCCAAGTAGCTTTCTCACCGCGGTTTTTCCCTTCTAGGTTTTTCCACATAAATATGGTATTATGGTTGTGTTCTTATGTGTTCTTCTATTTATCATGGTTTAAATACTTACATTTGATTAATTATTATTAGAAGTATATTCTATACTAAGTTTTGATTCATCCCCCTCTCAATAATTTTGTGTGTTCAACATAAGGTTCATTAGGATAGTGATAAATTCTTTAGGACTGTCATAAATTCATATGGGTTGTCATAACTTGATATTGTGACAGTTATAGGTTCATTAGGACTGTCATAACTTCATTAGAATGGTCTAAGGTTCATTGCAATGGTCATAAATTTATTAGTGTAGGATAGGGTTAAAGTCAACTTTAAAGGTAAAGATCAATAGTAGCAACCACAACTACATAAAATCCAAACCCAAAGGACCCAAATCCAAACAACAAAGCACAAATAGCAATGGAAATCAAATAACAAAGCAATATACCAAACTTCCCATGCTAAAATTCATTCATATTCCTTGCATATCCTCCATTTTTGCTATATGTGCAAGCTTGCCCTTAGATTTTGTTGCATACAAGTGTATGCAAGTGATAGTGATGTGATGGTAATTAGCAAGAATATTAGAGATCATGGTTGTAAGGTTGGAATGATGGAGACAACTCTCTTTTGTAGGAAATATATTTGAATGGACGATCAAGATTAAAATCCAAAATGATGCAAAGATCAACGGTTGAGGTTGCTTGCACCACAAAGAGATAGGGTTAGGGCTTGTTAAGGATGGACAGTCAAGATTAAAAGGTGAACGAAAGTGATCAATGGTGGAGATTCAAAAGAGGAAGTGGAGAAAATTAAATAATAAGATTATTTAATTTGGGAGAGCACGTGAGTAATTAAATGATCCAAGTGATTATTTAATTGTGGAAGAGAGGGGAAAGGGGGATTTTAATTAAAATGATTAAAGGAACCATTTAATTAAAAGTGGGGGAAATGGGATGACATTAAATAATTAAATTGGATTAATTTTTTAATAGTGGAGGGAAGAGTGATAAGGAACAATTAACTAATTGAAATAATTATTTAACTTATAGAAGGAAGAAAAAGATAATGAACAATTAAATAATTAAATAATTATTTAACTATAGACAGAGAGTAAAGAACAAACAATTAAATAAATGAGAATTTATTTAATTATAGAAAGAGAAAAAGATATTAGCAACGTAATTAAATATTTATTTATTTAATTAATTGAGGGAAGAATAAAGACAAAAAATGAATTAATTAAATAATTAAAATTATTTAATTAATAGAAGAATGTGACCTTATAAAATAATCAAACAATTAAAATTATTCAATTATAGAGAGAAGGGAAAATGGATGCAAAAAAATTGGGTTCGCAAGCCCAGGACATTTTTTAGTGTCTACATTAGGGAAATCATAAGTTGACATTATAATAGATATAGGTTCATTAGGACTATCCTAAATTCATTGGGAATGTCATACATTTATTAGGGTAGTCATAAATTTGCATTTAGTGCATTGTAGGGCCAAATTGATAATTCCAATATGCCCAGATGGTAGGTTTATAGTAGACAAGGTCTTATTTCACACCCCATCTCTCTTGAACATTGCAGGCTACATTGTGTCAACACTTTCTCTTAAGAGCCCTAAATGCCAAGAAGTGGTTGAATTTGGTGGAATATTTATTAGAAACTATGAAACCTACAAATATTTCATATGAAGGTATAAGGTCATGTAGGCTCCCTCCATAATAACCTTTCTCAAATTTTAAATCTCCAATCCACTTGATCGTAGTGACAATTTTTTAAATGTTGTGAAAAGTGTCACATATGTTTAGTAAATTTTTTTCAAGAGCCATAATTTTTGTTTTATTCATTGTGGGGCAAAATTGGTAGTGCCAACACCTTCGAGTGGGATAGCTTATGCTAGGAAAGGTCCTATTTCACACCCCAACATGCCTGATGGTTCCATACTACATTGTGTTGACACTTTCTCTTAAGAGCCCTAAGTGCCAGAAGTGGAAAAATTTGACAAGCTATTTATTTGAAAATATGACACTTAGAAATGTTCCATCTAAAGGTATAAGATCATGTATGGTCCTTCTATAATAACCTCTCTCATTTCTTCATATGTCCAAGTTTTTTGGTCATGGCAACAAGCTTTCACATTTTGAAAAAAACATCAAATGCATTAAAGAGAAAGTTGGAAGGTAGCATAATTTTTTTATGTTCATCATGGGGCCAAAATGATAGTTCCAACACATTTGGGTGTTTGGGTTTATGCTAGGAAAGGTCTTATTTCACACCCCATCATGCTCAATCATTCCTAACTACATTGTGTTAGTGGTTTCTCTTAAGAACCCTAAATGCAAAAAATTGGTAAACTTTGATGAGTTGTTTCTCTAAAATTGTGACATTTAGAAACATTCCATCTAAAGGCACACAATCATTTACCTCTACAATAATCTCTCTTATTTTTTCATATCTCCAAGCCATTTGGACATGGTGACAAGTTTTTGCATGTTGAAAAAAAAGTGTCAAATGCATTGAATAGAAAGTTGCAAGGTAGCATAATTTTCATTTTATTCATCATGGGGCCAAACTAATAGTGCCAACACATTTGGGTGGGCAGTTTTATGCTATGAAAGGTCATATTTTTCACTCCATCACGCCCAATCATTCTAGAATACATTATGTCAGCGCTTTCTCTTAAGAGCCCTAAATGCCAAAAAATGGTGAACTTTGACGAGCTATTTATCTAAAACTATGACACTTGGAAATATTATTTATGAAGGTACAAGGTCAGTTAGGGTCCCTTTACAATAACCTCTATTAGTTTTTCATATCTCCAAGTTTTTTGGTCACGACGACAAGTTTTTGCATGCTTAATAAAACATCAAATGCATTGAAGATAATGTTGCAAGGTAGCATAATTTTCATTCTATTTGTCGTGGGGCCAAACCGAAGTGCCAAAAAGACCAAGTAGGTGGGTTTATGCTAGGAAATCCTATTTTTCACCCCAACATACCTTATCATTACAAACTAAATTGTGTTAGTGCTTTCTCTTAAGAGCCCTAAGTTCCAAAAACTAGAAAAAATTGATGAGTTGTTTCTCTGAAATTGTGACACTTAGAAAATTTTCATCTAAAGGTATAAGGTCATGTAGGGTCCCTCTATAATAACCTCTCTCATTTCTTCATATTTTCCATGGTGAAAGTTTCTCTACTACCCCAAAAACTATCAGATGCATGTAATGCGAAGTTGCAAGGTATCCTAATTTTTGTTATGTTCATCATGGGGCCAAAAATTTAGTACCAAATGTATGTGTGGAATAAGTAATGAGTAAATAACTGAAAAAACTTCTTAATAAGACATTATATCAAAGATTCAACAACAATTAAACTAATTTAAGAGCAAGAATCTACTGAAAGCATCATATTGTTCTGTATCTCTAAAGATTTATCAAGTCACGGGGCTCTAAGATTTGGTAAGAATTGTGACTGTTAAAATGCCAATTTAGAAAATGAGATGCTGCTAAAATGTAATGATGTAATCCTGTATGATGATTGCTAATTGATAAAAGGAAGCTACTATAATCTATACTAACATGAAACTATGATGAAAGAAGCTACAATAAAACTATGATGTAGCTATGATTATGATTCTACTGATGCCTTGATTGTTGTTGCTAAATAATTCTATGTTGAATTGCTTGAATGCTAAGATGCTTGATTGCTTTTCTTGCAGAGTAAGTTTGCACAAAGATGAGAGATACATTTCTTGTGAAGAAAGGATGTATATATAGATTTACGACAACACATTGTGATGGTGCAGTACAAAAAAGGTTTGGATTTAATCTGGAGAATTGAATGGTGAGAGATGAAGAACCTTGAGCTGATTATGGGAATGGTTTCTCCCCATGAAAATATCAGGCCAGATGATAAGAAGAATCAGAGGAAGGAGATTGAGAGATTGATTCCAATTTGTCTCCAAAGCTTTCCCGTGAATGCTATTTGAATTAAATTGGATATTTGATGTCTAATTTGGTAGGTGAGTGAATAGAGGAAATTTCCCTTTATGCCTTTATTTGAATAATTGATGATTTATTCAAATTAGTAAAAGGGAATAAATAATTTAATAAAAAAAACTATAGAATTTGTTTATTAAATAAATATAGAAGGGATACGATAATTAAACAACAAAGTATTTAACCTTGTTTAATTAATTAAGATTGAATAATGTGATAATTGAATAATAAAAACTATTGAAGTTGTATATTTAATTAAAATTGAAGAATAGGATAATGAACTATAAATAAATATTTCTATTTATGTAATAGTAGATGAAATTAAGGTAATTAATCAAATAAGTCGTATTTAATTAATTAGATTATCCAGACCATTTTTAGGTGTATACATTTTGCCCCTCTTTGAAGTGATGTGTTTACACATTGCTTCAAAGAAAATTTTGCTATTGTTGCCAGTATCGACGAAATTTTTTCAGTATGCCCCAGACATTGATTTTCAAGTAATGATGAATATATGCCCCCTCAGGAGATAAATTAATGAATTTATGATTTTTTGGATTTCAAAAATTTTCAATTTTCTGATGATTTGATGATGATTCAATGAAGATTTGATGGTGAAATAATTTATCTCTAGATAAAGAATGTAGAATATTGCCTCTGGATGAATTTTAATTAATCTCTCTTAAAAAAATTAATTAATCCCATAAAAATCCCACTTTTAATAGCCTATAAAAGGTCAAAAAGGTCATTTTCAAACTCATTTGTGCATTTGAGTTTTGAAATTTTGTGAGAGAGAGCAATTTGGAGCAGGATGTTGATTCCTTACCACACTCACTGA
Source organism: Sequoia sempervirens (assembly GCA_007258455.2). Taxonomy (NCBI): domain Eukaryota; kingdom Viridiplantae; phylum Streptophyta; class Pinopsida; order Cupressales; family Cupressaceae; genus Sequoia; species Sequoia sempervirens. The sequence continues at coordinate 13,104,427 of VDFB02000002.1, read as the reverse complement.
TTTGAGTGTGTGCGATGCCACCACCGCCCGACCGTCTACGGACCTTCGGTACATACCCATTAACCCCCTTGTTGTGCGTGCATTTTTTTGTTTTTCATGCATTTTCAGATTTTAAAATTTAGCTTTCTTTTAGTGTGTTTGCAAGTAGATGTAGCGCTTTGGCTCACTGTTTTAGCGCTTTTCAAGTTTTAGCGCTTAGGTTGATTTTTTTAGCTCTTAGGTAGTCTCTTTTAGCGCTTCTAATGTTTTGGCACGTAGGATGGATAGTTTAGCACTTTTACCTTATGTTTTAGCACTTTCAATAGATTAGCACTTAGGATAAGAAGTTTAGCACTTTTACCTTCTGTTTTAGCACTTTCACTTGTTTAGCACGTTGACCTGAAAGATTAGCACTTTGACCTGGTATAATAGCATGCTTCTATTGAAGTGGAACTTTAACTGTTTGAAATGGTGTTTATGCCTAATGAAATGGTGCTTTTGATGATTTAGTACTTTGAAACTTTGTTTTAGTGCTTCTAAGTCAGATTGATAAAGTTTGTCAAATTTTTCCTTGATTTTGTCAATTTTTGATCATGTTAGTCGTCAGTTTGATATGATTGATGATCCTAATCAAGTAGATGATGTTCAACCTCATGATAGGAAAGGTTCAATGATGTTTTATGATTGACCTCATGATAGGTGAGGTTCAATGATGTTCACTCACGAGATTTAATCAAAAATCTCATCAAGAGATGATTAGGTTGATATGATATTTGATGTTTTGATGATTTGACAAAAGGATATTGACTTTGAATATTTCATGATGATAGGAGGCTCTGACAAACCTCCAAATTAGAGAGCAGTTTCCTCAGACATTTGATTTGATACGATAGTTGGCCCAACTTGAGACAACTATTATTACACGTTGTGGATTATCTTCCTTACTTGATATGCCCCAGATTAGGATTAATCAGGGCCTCCTGATGGCTTTAGCGGAGAGGTGGCACAACGAGCATAACACCTTCCACCTAGCTACCAACGAGATCATAGTTACCCCAGAGGATGTCTGGAGGATTTTACGGATACTAGTTGTCAGGGATATTGTTGTTTATGATTCATCAGAGCAGGGTGGTACTGATGCTCTTTGGAGGGTGTTTCAAGATGCTAGGATTGTTGGATTGTAGATTCTGTGGCGTGAGATGGTTGACACTTATGCCACTTTTCCGATAGTTATTGTTGGATTCATTGGAGGATTCCTTTGTCTTGATTGTAGGTCAAAGGGATTCTCTATTGGTTGGGGCCGTGTGCTTGAGAGCATGATCATTCACGAGACAATATATGCTTGGGGCATGTGCATGCTTTCCCACCTTTATCATGATTTGCATTTAGTGGTGTACCTTGGAGGTCAGAGTTTATTAGCCAGAGTCACTTTACTTTAGGTGTGGGCGTGGGAGCATATTGTTGTCATGCTTCCAGTGATGGTGAGGTAGTTTCCAGCCAGGTGGCCTTATGTGCACATAGATGCAGGTCGACTTACTCAGCCTAGGCTGGGTAAGTTAGATCATTGGCACAAAGTTCTAGATGATATGGAGACTGTTACCTGGTGTCCCTATTTGGATTGTGAGCATTGGGACGATGATGAAGTGCAGTTGCCATTCTTTTGTCAGTCCTTTATTTTGATCGGGCATACACGGTGGGTATTGGAGATATTTCTGCTAAGACGTGTGCTTCATTAGTATAGCATTGTTCAGGGAATTCCTCAAGGTGTTTCCCACTATGCTCGGTGATAGTTGGATTCTACAGATTGGGGGCCTAGGTTGTCATATGATGTGGCAGTGTAGGAGTTCCAGGCCTTACAACCACTTGTTTGGGAGATCCGACCAGATATTATGGAGCCACCAGTGACATCAGATTATGCAGAGTATCTGGTATTACATCCATTTCCACGCATTATGATTCCTAATGAGCCAACACCATTAGCTGTTGGGGAGGATATTATTTTTACACATCGACGTCGATGGAGGAGAGAGGAGATTGGTGGTGGAGGAGGTTAAGAGCAGCAGTGATGAGGAGGGTAGTGGGGATGGGGAGGATAGTAGTAGCAGTGATGAGGAGGGAAGTGATGATGATAGTAATGGAGATAGCCCAAGTGGATTAGGTTCAAGTGTATCGGGTGCTGGTGGGTCAGGTCCTAGTTTAGAGGAGTACATGATGCATACAGTTCCTTGTAAGAGGCAAGCAGTGGTGGATCATTCAGAGAAGATGTAGATTGCAAGCCTTTAGGTGCAGTTAGAGACCGTACAAGCTCAACTTGTTCAGGCTCAAAGTTTATTGTCACAAACTCAGGCTTAGATGTAGGCACAAGCCCAGTCACACACACAGGCTTTAGCCTAGGTATAGGCTCAGTTGGCTATGGCACAAACACAAATTACAACATTGAAAGTTGAGAGGGATGCTGCTAGACAGATTGCAGGGGCAACTCAGGCTCAGATTGCATCATTGACAGCTGAGAGGGATGCCACTAGATTTACTGTAGAGGGGGCTCAAGCTGCAGTTGAGAGATTACAAAGATTGGCGGATGGTGCCACTGTAGCAAATTATATGTGATAGGTTGTCCATATTGGTGGGGAGGTAGAGTATTACAGAGGTAAATTCTATGATTTCGTCCCTTTAGAGTAGAGAGTGGGCTACAAGAAGTCCTGATCTGGTAGGACTCATTCCCAGGTTGTCAGTGTGGGTGTGAATCAGTGTATTCCCAGAGACTTGAGAGATCCCAATACATCCGGTGGTGGAGAAGGGACTGGTCCTGTGATGCCTGCACCATCTAGAGCCAACAACACTTAGTTTTCATGATGTGATTCCTCTGTTGTATTTTGAGATGATGATGTTCATTTTGATTACAACCATTTTTTGATGATATATCTCTCTTTATTTTAGTCATCACTATATACTTGAAATTTATGATTTTGAGATCTATATGATATGCAACAAATTTTATTGATCTATCATGTGTTTTATATGATTCTATGTTGGATGCATTTATTTTCCATGTTCTATATACCATGTGATAATCTTTATATGATGATGTTATGGTTGCAGTTTATAATCATGATGATATGCTATGATATATGATGTTCTATTTATGATGTGCATAATGATGATGTATAGATGTATCATGTATGTATGCATGATCTGAAATTTTATATGATAATGTACCTATATAAATGGATGTGGATGTAATGATTCAAAATGATTTATGATATGCGATGTAAATGGGATGTGTGTGTTTTATTCTTGTGTAAATACAAATATATGATGTAATAAATGGATGAATATGATACATGATATTTGATATGTTAAATGGATTTATGATATGTGATATGACGAATGGATGTATGATATGAAACTATAGAGATTTATTATTTTTGAGATTTTCTTATGCAATCTTATGACATGTAATATGAGAAATATGATATGATTAATGCAAATTATTTGACTCAGATGCATGAATGATGAAATAATAATTAAATGATTTCTAATGTATGCAATGAAAATGATGATGCAACTACATGATAATGATGATGTTTTTGTAAATGTCAAGTATACTCCATCTATTATGATAAAAGATAATCATTAATTTGAATCCTTTATGAGATTTTGTAACAAACACTCTACATATAAAAAACTATTATGAATGCAATCTAATTTTACCATGCAAATCTACATGCAAATATTGGCATTCTAACAGTACTTTTATTTTTCTTTGTATCATCATAGAGCTTTTAAAATGTTGAAAGTGAATACAAGAATCAATGGTATAATGTAGACCAATGATGACCTGAGTACTACTTCCATGATTTTTGATAGTGCAAGTGAACACAAGCATCTAGGTATAATTAAACCGAGATGACCTGAGCATTTCTTGCATAAAAAAACAAGAATTAACCACTTTCCTATGTGAATTGGAATGTCATCCGTGATACTTTGTAGAGAACTTTCTACGACAACTCACACAATAATTATGATTAACTCATAGACAACAAATAAATAAAAATACCATTCTCCTTCCTATCTTTTCTAATTCAATACATCATCGAGTTGCTCCAAAGAAATGATAACAATAATCAAAGTACAACATATCCAACCTTCACTTAAAGTATTTCAACCATTATTCAGATCAGATCATCCATCTTGATTTTTATGATGTTTTTGTGATTTTCGAGAGTTTTGAAAAAAGACCTAACCTAAAGACCTATCTTAGGAGCCTTAGGGGTTGATCAAAGATTAGGATTTCCTACGTTATACATGCAGAGACCACGTAGTTCGACTGACACAGACTCATGTTTTTGGCTTTTTTGAAACTGACTTTTTGACCTTTTTTTTTTGGATTTTCTATTGCGATTATGGATGTCCGATGTGCTTCTGATGGTGATTGATGTTTCATGTTGGGTTGTGATTTGATCATTGTTTTTGGTGTGTTTGTCTTCTTTCTATTTGTCCATTTAGTTAGGCTTGAGATTTATCGCCCCCAGTGAGGTTGAGATGTTGCCCCCAAGCTAGGGTGAGACATGACCACTTGCAATGATATTATAACAGATGTAAAATGATGGTGAAAATAACAACCATGACATGCGTCCAATAGATGGAAAAGTTGGTTAAATCACAAATAGCACGTGTTTCTAGGTTTTTACTATATGTTTTTATTACACTTTTTCAATCTTTTTGATTTTTTTGTATTTTTGTATTTTTGTGTTTTTTTTATATTTTTCTATTACCAAGATGCCTATTTGCCAGGTTTTCATCAAGGTAACCATTTTCAGAAACTAATTTGTGCACTAGGTGATTCAGGTGTAGAAATTTCTGAGATGGATACTATTGATAGGTTCATCGAACAGATCCCCTTCAGGTGTAGACAATTGATATGCTCCAGATTATAAACTGATATGATGACAAAGGGACCTAGCCAGTTAGGTTCAAGCTTCCCTTTATTTTCTTTGTCCTACTAATTTCTAGGGTTTTCCTTTAGGACCAAGCCACCAACTTGAAAGACTCTAGGTTTTACCCTATGATTGTAGCTACTGGACATTCTTTGTTGGTATGCTTTCAAATGATTGATAACTTGTTGATGGTGTTCATCCAACAATTCTAGTTCTTGTAGTCTAGAGATTCTATAATCCTCATCTATAATGATACCCTTTAGTGAGACACAAAGTGATGGTATTTCTACCTCAATAGGTAGGATGGCCTCTAATCCATATACCAAGGCATATGGTGTAGCTCTTGTTGGTGTTTTGATGCTGGTTCTATAGGCCCATAATGCAAGATTTAGCTGAACATGCCAATCACACCCAACATCGTTAATTAATTTCTTTAGTATAATAAGAATTGTCTTGTTTGAGGCCTCTACTTGGCCATTTCCTTGAGGATCGTATAGTGTTGAGAAACGATGTTGGATATGAAATTTTTCACACAATTCTTGGATGTCTTGGTTCTTAAATGGTCTTCCATTGTTAGTAACAATGGACTAAGGTATGCCATACCAAAAAATTATGTAGTTTAGTATGAAAGATGAGATCTGCTTTCTAGTGATTGTTGTTGAAGGAACCGCTTCTATCCATTTTGTAAAGTATTTCATTGCTATGATTATGAACTTGTGTCCATTGGATGAAGACGGGTTTATCTTTCCTACCAGGTCCAGTCCCCACTGACAAAAGGGCCATGTTGATGTGAATGGGTGCAATTCTTGTGTTGGCGCATGGATTAGATTACCATGGATCTGACATTTATGACATTTCTTAACAAATTGATAAGACTCATTTTCCATGTTCAGCTAGTAATACCCCAAACAAAGGAGTTTATTTGCTAGGGTTGGTCCACTTGAATGAGTTCCACAAATACCTTCATGAAACTCACGTAAGGCTATTTTAGATTTGTTGTTTTCTAGACACCAAAGAAGAGTACCATCTAGACCTCGACAGTAAAATACGTTGGCTATCAATGATGTCAATCAGATTGGTGGATGAAGTTATGCTTTTGGTTTCTAGAAAGATCAGGAGGAAGGATATTATCGTTGAGGTAAGTATAGATCTCTCCATATAGTGATTTTTGAACATTAGCTATTTGACATATGGTATTTGATTTAGGATTATCGTAGGAAGGGTTAGATGCTTGTTCTACCATACAATCATAGTGATCTTGCTTTTCTGGTAATTGCAAGAGGGAAGAAATTGTCGCCATAGCATCTGCTGCTTTGTTTTCTGCTCTTGGTATTTGTTCAAACTTGATATCCATGAAATGCTTTTTGAGATCATCTATAATTTTCTTATATGACATGAGTTTTTCATTCTTTGTCTGATACTCGTCATTTACCTGATAGATGACAAGCTGTGAGTCCCCATATACTTGTATTTCTATGATTTTCCATTCAATTGCCACTTTGATGCCGATAATCAATGCTTCATACTCAACCACATTACTGGTACATGGAAACATTAGTCTATAGGACCTTGGGATGGTGTGTCCTTGAGGTGTAACAAATAGAATTCCCACACTAGAACCCCTTTGTGTGTATGATCCATCAAAATAAAGTCTCCATTGTTGTGTGGTAATATTCAGAATGTCTGCATCCAGAAATTCAATGTTCATTGGATGATTATCCTGTAACAGAGCTTCAACTAATTGATCAGCTATCACTTGTCCTTTGATGGCTTTTTTTTCTATATATTGGATATCAAAATCACTTAATATCATGACCCATTTTGCTAGTCTCCCTGTTAGAGCAGCTTTGCTGAGTAGATATTTTAATGGGTCTATTTTAGCTATGATTATGACTATATGAGTCAACATGTAGTGTCACAATTGTTGGGTTGCAAATACTACTTCCAAACAAGATTTTTCTATGAATGTGTAATTTATTTCATATCCATTGAGAGTCCTGCTAATATAGTAAATAGCTTGTTCCTTTCCTTCATAATCTTCTTGTGCCAATAGAGCTCCTAAATAAATGTCAATTGTTGTGATATATAGTAACAAAGGTCTATCTACTACAGGTGGCATGAGTATTGGAGGCAACATCAAATATTGTTTTATCTGGTTAAAAGTTGTTTCATATTCATTATCCCACTTGAACGAGACATTCTTATGAAGTAGATGATTGAATGGGTGGATTTTGTCCGCCAATTGGGAGATAAATCTCCTGATGGATTGTAGCCTGCCTTGTAGGGACCATAATTGACTAATATTTTTAGGTGGTGGAATCTCCGTTATTGCTTTGACCTTAGCCGTATCCACTTTGATACCTTTTTCTAACACTATGTATCCAAGCAGTTTTGTTGATGTTACCCTGAACACACATTTCTTCGAGTTCAATCTGACATTGAACTTTTCTAGTCTAGTAAAGATTTTGTTGAGGATCTCTAAATTTCCTTCTCTGGTGTATGATTTTTCTAATATGTCATCCACATAATCTTCCATAAATGTATGCATCATATCATGGAAAATAGTGGTCATCTCCCGCTGATATGTTGCACTTGCATTTTTCAATCCAAAGGGCATGCCATTCCAAGAGAATGTACCCCAAGGACAAGTGAATGTTGTCTTTTCTTGATCTTCAGGTGCTATCTTTATTTGGTTGTATCCTGAGAAGCCATCCATTAATGACAACATGGCATGTCTCGCTGTTAAATTGACAATGATGTCAATACTTGGTAAAGGAAAATAATCCTTTGGGCATGCCTTATTTAGATCTCTGAAATCTGTGCATATTCTGATGCTATTATCTGGTTTAGATACAGGAACAATATTTGAAATCCACTCAACATAATCGATAGACCTGATAAATCCTACGTCCAATAACTTCTTCAACTTAGATTTTACCATCAGGGCGATGTGGGGATGCATTTTTCTCAATTTTTGCTTGACTGGTTTGATTCCAGTTGGTAGAGACAAATGATGCATCAGGAGATCTAGATCTAATCCTGACATGTCAAAATAAGACCAAGAAAAATTGATATGCTGCTCTTCAAATAATTTGGTGAATTCGGGCTTCTCCTGTTCTGTCATGGACGCTACCAGATGTAGAATCTTTGCCTTTTTAGTTGTTCCAAGATTTATGGATTGTGTCAGTTCCACTAGTACTGATGATATGTCATGGTAATGCTCTGGAAGGTTTCAAATCTCCCATCTTTCAGTACCTCAGAAAGGTTTTCACTATTAGATACGTTCTTTATTTTTTATTTTTCAAAATATAATGGTGCCTTATAAAGGTTTTCACCATTAGATCCTTTTTTCCTGTTGTCATTTTTGCAACTAGAAGATTTGGAACCCTCCTGATTTGAAGTGTTGTTATGAGTGTTATGGGTAGAACTTGTATCAGGTTTGTCACGATAAAGGAAATTTATAATGGCATCATCATTTGAAAAGACTGGTATATTAATAGGTTCGGTTGGTTCCCAGTTAATAAGTTTGAGATGTATCAAGGGTAATAAGTCATCAGGTTGAGTAAGGTCGATGACTGTAAGTGTTCTGATAGCTAGGTGGTCAAAGTTGTTAGTGGGAAGGTCAAGGTCTATGATATTACCCTCCTCCAAGTTGTCTAGCTCACTCAATGTTTGTTCATCCTCACTTGAGTCATCGAAGTTGGTGATCCCAATACAAGTGGTCTTGTTCTTGAACTTTTTCCCTCCTCTTGTACGAGTGTATATGCTTTGATGACATCAATTTGTTTGTTAGTGTATGATGTTGCAGATAAATGATCCCATTCATACTCATTGGAATCTGTTTTAGAGCCATCCCTCATTTGCAGAATCCTTTCTACCACTTTCTGAGTTACTTCTTTTGATTCCCCTATATAGCCTAATCCCGTTTTGTCTTTAGGATGAAGTGTTAGAGGTTGAATAGGTTCTATAATACCATCTTTTCTCTTACCAATTGGTCCTTTCCCTTCATAGCGCATTTTATCTTAGATAGCCTTTCCTTTTCCATACTGATATGTCCTTATGCTGATATGTGTTGATGTTGAGGCTTCTTGGTCTTTATATAGCCAATTGAGAATGGATTTGTCTTCTGATTCATCTTCTAGGGTACCTTCTTTTACAAACCTTTCACCCAGAACTGTGACAAGTTGTGATGATCGTTGTGTACTTGTTGTGGGTTGTCCATATGATTTTGGGGATGGTAGCAATTGTGAAAGACACAAAGATTGATCAAGGGAATATTCTCCCAAGCCTTTGTCCTTTAACTAGATCTTGTCTGTAAATTTCTGTGATAGAGTGTTCAAGGGACCTTCATTATTTGATATAGTTGAGTCAACAACAGTTGTTTCCTTTTCTTGGTCCTTCTTCTCAACCCATTTGGATATAAAATTGAATTTCTTTTCACCACTGGATGAAGCAGATGTGCTAGCTTCTCTATTGTGGGGCACTAGAGTGTCTTGATTTTCCTTAATCATGTTACAAGTCTGGGGATTATTGTTGTTAGCTGACATTGTGACCTCTTGTCCATTAATAGGAAATTTCAAACATTGATGATATGTCGAAGGTATTGCTTGCATTTCATGGATCCATGGTCATCCCAAGAGTATGTTATATGTTAGCTCCTTGTCTAAAACTTGGCAAACAATATTTTTGACAATTGGCCCCACTTGAATTGGTAGTACAATCAGCCCCTTGGAAGACCTTTCCTCTTCATCATATGCTTTTATTGTTATCTTTCTTCTGGAATCAATGGCATTGTCAGAATATCCTAGTGCACAAATTATTTTTATAGTACAAAATATTTAATCCAAGTCCACCATCTATTAAGACACACTTGACACAATGTTTATGGATTAGAACCTCTATATGCAAGGCCGCATTGTGTGGGTGATTTAGTGACACATCATCTTGTTTGGAGAATGACAGACAATGAGGTGTAGTCAGGTGTCCCACCATAGCTTGAAATTAACAGACATCCAAATTATTGGGTACCGTAGTGGCCACTAGAGCATGTTCTAGAACCTCCTTATGTGATGGTGATATTTTTTAGAAGTTCCAGTATGGATATCTGTGCGGGTATCTTTTGTAGTTTATCCACAATGTTGTATTGATTTGAAGGGGAGTAGTGTTTTAAGATGAAACTCCTTTCAGTATCACTTTGGACTACCCCCTTTCAGTAGTGTTTGGTAGCACGTTTAGGGATTCAATGTCATTGATGCTTATGGTATCTGTTTGATTATCAATGACATTATTTTTCTCAACCTCAAAAATGCAAAGAATGGTGGTGTCGTAGATATAGTTTACACTTTTTCCTTTACTGTTTGAAGAAGATTCTCCTTTTTTGTAGCTTGGTAAAGGATTTGTAAACACACTGTAATCATTGCTTTTTTTATTTCCTTAGACAAGCACATTCTTTGCTTCAATCAATTCTTGTATCAGGTGTTTTAATTGTATATAGTGATTTATTTTATGTCCTTTATTTTTATGAAAGTTGCAATAGTCAGCATCGTTCCACCAAGATGGTTTCACTTTCGGCTCCCAATTTCATGGTTCTGGTAGAGTAATAAGGCTATTTTCAATAAGCTCTCTCATTGTTGATTCCAATTTTTTTCCTAATTGTGTAAATCTCCATCAATTGGATTGTCTTTGATATGGTGGTGGTCGAGATTCTCCATTGTTTGGGTTATTATTTTGAGTGGTACCTTGATTGTTGTTTTGGTTTTCATTCTTATTTGTTTTCATAGTTGTTGTTGTTAAATTGAATATTGGTTTTGTATTTTGCGTGTCATTTGTAGCATCATTGTTTCCAGTAGTTTTGGTTTTTTTCCAAAATTTAGACTTATCATTGTTTCCATAGTGATTTGAGGAATTTGCGTGTTTGATATATCATTGTAATGTTTAATCACTCCTATTTTGACTAAGGATTCTTCAATTTTAAGCCCATTCTCAATCACCTTTTCAAATGTCGGGGGACATTGTAGTTCCAGTCTATAACTCATTTCATCATTTAAGTTGTTGATAAATAATTCAATATTTTCCTCTTCAGGTATAGATCGAGGATATCTAGCGAACAACTTTCGCCAATGTTGTAAGAATGATAGGAATGTATCTCTCTTCTTTTGTTTCATGTTGTACAAATATTTTATGGTTACATCATGTTGAATGTTGAAAGAGAACTGTGTGATAAATCTGTTGACCAGTTCTTCAAAGGATCGAATCCTCTGTTGTAATTTGGAGAACCATTCCATACAGTGTGCTCCTAAACTCCTAGGAAATAACCTCATTAGGTAAGTATCCTCTTGTGCAAACTCTAGGCTCATTGTTATGAATTCCCTCAAATGGTCAATTGGATTTGTTTTTCCATTGTACTTGTCATATTTGGGGAACTCACAATGCCTAGGGAAGGGTATCATGTCTACACTTGGACGAAAGGGATAAGGAAAAATGTCCTATAATGAATACCTCTTTGTGGTTCCCTTTTGTATATCTTTAATTTGTTGTTGTAAAGTTTGTATTTGAGCCGTTAGAGCAACCACTTGATCTATGTCTTGTGTGTTGTGTGGTTTTGTTTCAGTTGTTCTAGGTGTTTCCTTTAATCGATTAGTGTTGAAATCTTTCAAAAGTTTTACACCCAATTATGCTAACATCAAGAGGTATTTTTCCATATCTTATTCCAAGATCTTTTCCATGAATTTATGGAAATTTGGATCTTGTTGGGCGATTTGTATATCCTCTTGGGTTATCTCATTGGTATCATTTTGATGAAATCGGTGAAAAGGGTTTTCTTCAGCCATTATGTTTGGTGTTTCAATTTCCTTCTCTCTAAGTTTTTGTCTTTGTAACCTTGTCAAGACTGGCATACAAGTATTTGTTATTTCACTAAAAATTTGATCTTCTATGTTTGGATTAGTGTCAATTGGATTTTAACAAAGTTGAATAGAATGATGTATTCTACTGATGAGACTAAGTTAAAAATCTGATTATTGTGTTTTGTTTCATGATGATAGGATGTCAAAATCCTGATGAGGAAACTTAACTCAATAATCAAGATTTTTGTTTTGATAATTGGACACTTTGTAGTTTACAAGATCTGGGTTTAAGTTAAAAAGAATTTGACTTGTAAGAACCTATTTGTTTCAGGTTTAAGACACTGTTTGGACTGTAAAAATGTTTTTGTCTGATAAAAACCTAAGTTTCTGATGCCAACAAATATGACAAATGTTTCTGAAAGCTCTTTATTTTTTTGTTCTGTGGAAGTGCTAATACAGAGGGTAGAAGTGCTAAAATAGACCGTAGAAGCACTAAAATTTATGGTAAAAGCATTGTGAAACAGGGGAGAAGCGCTAAAACAGACTGTAGATGTGCTAAAAGACTGGTAAATTTTGACACTGGTAATTTTGGTTATAGTCGGTAGATGCACTGCAAAATTTGTCGAAAGTGCTAAAATAGACTGCAGAAGTGCTATTTCAACTATGGATGCACCAAAAGATAGTGCAGAAGTGCTAAAACAGAGTGTGTAAGCGCTACTTTGGGATTCAATAGTGTTGTCTATTTTTTCCTTTCTGTGAAGACACTAACCTTTTTTTTGTTGTAATTTTCAGGATTTTTTGGTATTTTGACAAGATATCTTTGCTGGTAATTCTTTTATTTTGGATGACAAGCTTAATGTTTCCAAGTTTTCTCAACTATAAGAATTGATTGGGCCTGTTGGAATATTCTATTGCTAGTTGTGGGATGGAAGACTGATGAATAGGTTTACTATGATTATGTTTCTATGAAAGAGATCCTCTTTGGAAATAAGCTTGTGAATAGAAAGGCTCTAAAGAATAATCATCAGTATATCCCCTAGAAAAATCGTGAAACCTATGGATGAAAGTTCTATGTTGAAGCAAGACTTTCCTACTTTGATATAAAAATCTTCTTTCCAAAAGTTTCTTGTAACTAAGTTGTTTCTTTAGTTTCTTGACTCTTTTTGTGAGGGATTTCTTGACAAACGTTATGGATTTCCAATCCCTAATCATAAATTTCACCATTTGATTTTTTTTGACTCTTTTGTGTTCTCCTGGATGATCTTTATCTGAATTAATGTTTTGAAAACACAACAAGCAATTGTAGAACAGTTGTTTTTAAGACCTCGAATCTAAACAATAAGTGTATGTTCAAGAACTATGCATGGTCCTATTTTCACTGGTTTGTTTAACAAAAATACACTTCAGACAGACTCACTCTTAAGGTCAAAAATTTCATCATTATACTCAACAACCCACATCTTAAATTTGTGTTGACACACACAGCCATGTCACCCCCTAGAGGGCGCCGCTATTTTTTTCTTTTCCAGGTGCATACTCAAAGTTAGATTTCTCGATCCCTTGAGTAAATGGTCCTTGGAAATTATATGGTGAGTGTCTTGGGGGCCAGATTCTTCCCTCCCATTGCACTGCGAGTATTACAATTTCTAGTTACTAGCTCAGCTAGATTCTACACTATGGTTCGTAGATAGGGTTTTCGTATAGTGCAGAAAATGATAAAATCCCTCAGGAGACCTCCCAACCTTTAGAACAAAGGATTTTGGGATGGTTATCTTGCACACTAATGTCAATTTGTACTTTCATCAACAACTTGCTTTTGATTATAGTGGGTTGGGATCCTTGGCTTTAGGCGTTCCCACTTAGGTCGTTCCCGTAGGGTGAGTACTTTTTCCCACTACGGTAGGCCTTCTAAAGGATTTAAAAAAGTGTAAATTGCATGAAAATAAAGGATGAGTTTGGAATTTTGATCACCCAGTTAAGGGGAGAGAATAGGCCTATCACTACACAAGCACAATAATCAATGTTCAATTTTTAAGCCCAAAAGATAATTTGCTATTCTAGGTAAAGATATTACTTCACAAGAGTCATGATGTTAATTTTAATTGATATAGAAAATGTATGATGACTACCCTAGAATTGATATATTTTAAACCAAATGACTACACTAGGATTCATATATTTTAAACCAAATTACTACCCTAGGATTGGTTCTTTTTAGTCCAAATGCGTCAAAATAAATTTCTGGCCACAGTCATGTCGGATCCATACAAGAAATTACAGAAGTGCTAAAACAGATTGCATAAGCACTATTTAATTCATCATAAGTGTTGTAGCATTTGGAAGCGCTATAGAATTTGGTAGAAGTGTTGTAGAATTCAGCAGAAGCGCTAAAACAAATTTGGACCTGGAACAATCAACCTTCCTGAGAACTTTGGGTGGAAGTGCTAAAATAGATTGCAAAAGTGCTAGAAATTTTGGTGTAAGAGCTAAAATAGATTGCAGAAGAACTAAAACTTTTAGTGGAAGTGTTGTAGAATCCCTCGATCACGCTAAAAGAAAACATGCCTATATCCTATACGAACACTTTTCAGAAAAAATGTTAAAATATGGGGTTAGAGGCCCCATGGTGGGCACCGAAATGTAAGTGTGGAATAAGTAATGAGTAAATAACTAAAAAAACTTCTTAATAAGACATTATATCAAAGATTCAATAACAATTAAACTAATTTAAGAGCAAGAATCTACTGAAAGTGTCATATTGTTCTGTATCTCTAAAGATTTATCAAGTCACGGGGCTCTAAGATTTGGTAAGAATTGTGACTGTTAAAATGCCAATTTAGAAAATGAGATGCTGCTAAAATGTAATGATGTAATCCTGTATGATGATTGCTAATTGATAAAAGGAAGCTACTATAATATATACTAACATGAAACTATGATGAAAGAAGCTACAATAAAACTATGATGTAGCTATGATTATGATTCTACTGATGCCTTGATTGTTGTTGCTAAATAATTCTATGTTGAATTGCTTGAATGCTAAGATGCTTGATTGCTTTTCTTGCAGAGTAAGTTTGCACAAAGATGAGAGATACATTTCCTATGAAGAAAGGCTGAATATATAGATTTACAGTAGCACATTGTGACAAGGCAACACAACAAAGGCTTGGATTTAATCTAGAGAATTGAATGGTGAGAGATGAAGAACTTTGAGCTGATTATGGGAATGGTTTCTCCCCATGAAAACATTAGGCCAGATGATAGGAAGAATCAGAGGAAGGAGATTGAGAGATTGATTCCAATTTGTCTCCAAAGCTTTCCCGTGAATGCTAGTTGAATTAAATTGGATATTTGATGTCTAATTTGGTAGGTGAGAAATAGAGGAAATTTCCCTTTATGCCTTTATTTGAATAATTGATGATTTATTCAAATTAGTAAAAGGGAATAAATAATTTAATAAAACAAAATATAGAATTTGTTTATTAAATAAATATAGAAGGGATATGATAATTAAACAACAAAGTATTTAACCTTGTTTAATTAATTAAGATTGAATAATGTGATAATTAAATAACACAAACTATTGAAATTGTATATTTAATTAAAATTGAAGAATATAAGAATGAACTATAAATAAATATTTCTATTTATTTAATAGTAGACAAAATTAAGGTAATTAATCAAATAAGTCGTATTTAATTAATTATATTATCCAAACCATTTTTAGATGTATACACCAACATATTCAAGTGGGCACTTCTACACTAGGAATGATCCTATTTTTTGCCCCAACTCTCAAAAATTATGGGCTACAACGTGTCAATGCTTTCTCTTAAGATTCCCAAGTGCAAAAAATTGTCGAACTTTGATGTGATGTCTCTTGGAGTCGATGGAACATAAAAATGTTTTTTCTAAACCTATAGGTGAATGTGAAGCCTTTCTACAAGATCCTTTCACATGTTTTAAATAATTAAAACCATTTGACCATGTGATTTTTTTTTCTAACCCAAAAACCATCAGATGCATGCAATGTGAAGTTGCAAGGTAACCTAATTTTTGTTCTATGTGTTTTTGGGCCAAACCATCAACCCCAACACATCTAGGTGGGCACATCTATGGTAGGAATGGTCCTATTTTTCACTCTAACTCTCCCAAATGTTCTGGGATACATTATGTTGGTGCTTTTCTTAGGATCCCTATTATCCATTTTTCAATAGTTTTAGGCATTAAAGGTTTGGTTTAGTTAGTTTTTTTCTTGATTCTTTTATCCTTAAATGATGTACGAGTCATATTGTGTTCTTATGTGAAGCTTATGTCAAAAAAGGATTTTACTAAAACTCATCTCAAATACATCTTTTCCAACACCCAAAGACCTAGCTTAGGTTTTTGGTTGAAATTTTAAAGTTGAGGACAACCATATAATTCACAGTCCTATTGAGATTATCTCAAAGTGATAGTGAATGAGAGGGAAGTCACTTCGAAGGTGCAACCCCTATGACAAGCTAGTCATATATGAAAATAGAAACAAAGGATAGTCACAAGTATAGTATGATATGTTCCAAAATTTTGTAGTCCATAGTTCACAATGACAAACAAAATACCTATTGAGGGTATTCACAAGTCAATGGTAGAGTTCAAGTAGCACAAGGTAAAAGATATCAGTGATTAAGGCATAAAAGATAGTCCACACCAAGGAACTACAATCATCAAATGAATAATATTATAGTTATCAAAGTGTCAATCCTACACATGAGTGAATTTCTAAATAGTAGCAGGATAATTTAGAGGATAAGAGGGTAGTCTATAGTGATATTTTACAATATCATGATATAGTGACAAACTTTGTTCACAAGAAAGAAGCACACCTACAAAATATTATGGTGATAAGTATGTGATATACCATACATGAATTTTGATCTAAGATTTGGTTTTCATGAATGAGTTTTGAGGTTAACACCAAGAGAAATCATGGAGAGCCATAAGTTTTTAGAAGAAAAGAAAATAGTAGTATTTGAAAGAAGCAATCATCATGGAGTATAGTATAGTCATAAGATAATGAAGATAATATATGAAATCATTGTATAATCATATTTAAGGGACTTAGTAGAATCAAAAGATAAGATATTGTAGGCTTAAGATGGTTTTGATATGAAATGATAGTAAATATGAAGTTCTAAAAGAATAATGAAGATAGATTGATAGAATATGAAGATAATCATCTGCTATTAATAGGGGGCATACACTTATATCATGATGCTAGGACAATAGTAATGAAATATTGGCATAGGGCATGCTAAGAGTAGGTTTGTGATAGTTAAAATAAAGGATGATTGCCACCATGTAAGTAAAATATAAGTAGAGGACTATCATAAAAAAAGACAAACCATGATAAGGATTCATCAAAGAATATTTAGATAGTCAAGTCAACATGAAAAATGTCAAAAAGCAATGGATCACCATGATAAGGACAATGAAACATGGCAAGTGTAATGCCAAGTGAAAAAGAACAACCACAATGATTAGGACAATCCTCCATAAGGATAGTCACCATTAACAAAAGAATAAGGGAAATAACTACATCAAAAGGATAGTCACATAAGATGCCAATAGGATAGTCCTTTGTGAGATAGAAGAGACTCATTACAATATATGACACAAAAGCATGAAAAGGTTTATAGGGTTTGAATGGAAAATCTAGAGATAATTATAGGGTTTGATAATGCTTATAACTATGGATAGGAAAATTTCAAAAGTCAAGATTATGCATATTAAAGGTACATAGATAGTTTGTAATGACTTAACACTTAGAGTAGTATTATGGATAACAAGAGTCAAAGATGTAGTGGATAGTCATCAAGAAAATTAAATGGCATTTCCTCATAATAATGAGGACAATCCTTACAAGACAAACATAAAGAAAAAGTGACAATGAAATAGAAGACAAAGATGACAACGAGGATAGTAGATTAAAATAGTTTCAAAGGAATGATGCTAACGACAATCACAATCATTAGATAAAAAGGTAGGCGTTTACAGATTTCAAGTAGTTGTATTTGAGATTGTAAGTGGCAAATGCATGGCAATCACCATATAGATTCTA
Organism: Sequoia sempervirens; assembly: GCA_007258455.2. Classification (NCBI taxonomy): domain Eukaryota; kingdom Viridiplantae; phylum Streptophyta; class Pinopsida; order Cupressales; family Cupressaceae; genus Sequoia; species Sequoia sempervirens. The sequence continues at coordinate 13,086,566 of VDFB02000002.1, read as the reverse complement.
TAGCATAGTTAAAGAGAAGCATCATAGGTATTTAAATGGAGGGAAACCATCTTGGAAAATAGGAAGATAGTGGTCTCCTAAAAAGGAAAGCACAAGACATCACAATAGATGTGCATCTCAAAGTTATAAATGTTAAGAGACCTAATGGCCATTAAAATGAATCTTTTAGACAATGACCATGAACATGATAACATGGCAGCCACAAAATAATATTATTCATCCTCTATGGTCATATTACAAAATAAAACACAATATTTTTTTCACCATTTGAATACTATTGTTATCATTCGTAATGAGCCTATGACTATCCTACCTTCATTGGGACTATCCTAATGAAGCCATGGTAGTCTCAATGAAGCTATGACTGTCATACATTCATTAGGATTTCCCTAGTGAAGTTATGAAAATCCCAATGAAGCTATGACTATCCTCAGACAATTATGAAAGTTCTAATGAAGTTAAATCCTATCTTAACAAGGTTATGATAGTCATGTAATGAAACGATGATAGAACTAACAAATATATGATTGTACTAAATAGCCTATGACTATCCTAATGAAGTTATGGTTGTCCCAATGAACCTATCACTATCCTAAGAATGTAACATACAGTCCTAGCGAACCTATGAATCTCCTACGAAAGTTATGAAAATCATAACAATGAAGATAATACAATCCTAATGAAGTTATGGCAATCCTAAAATTTTATGAACTAATATCTATGTCTTATTTATGCATACATGTAGAAATCATCATCATGCTAATGAAATGAAAAAAAAATATAACATTGGAGGAGCGTGAAGATAAGTATGCGATAACATATATGTAAGGAAATAGATCACTCTAAAATATAGAGATGTCACAATGGAAGCTCAATGTACAGTGATATAGAGCATGATATGCCTAAAGTAGGGGTAACTCTAAAAGTATGATGTGGTAATTTAGGATGACAATGTGATCTCTACACATATGATATAGTGAATTAGATCCAATAATATGTCTTTTATGGTTGCATTATAATAATGTTTAGTTTCATTATGTTACCAAATGCTTGTGATGTCAAATTCATCCATAATATATATCTAAAAAAGACTTCAAAATTTCACATGCTTACATGCTACCAATATTTTTAAAAGTAAAGGGGGCTACCCACTTAAAGATGCCTAGCATATTTGTAACAATTTTATGGTTAGTAACAATGAACTTTGTGTAATTATTCATTTATTAAATTAATCATTTGTAATGCAAATATGGATAACATTGGTAGAAAATATTTGCTTAACCAAAAAGCCATAAGGCCATACAATGTTTTATATTGATAAAATAATAAAACATATCCAATCAAGTCATATAGGGTTGCAAAAAAGCCATATGGACATAAAATGTCACATATCTATGATATAAAACATGTGTTTAAAAATGCCACATAGGCATACAATAAATGACCCTAATGTAATAATTTCCCACTAGGGGAAGGAAATAGATCATGATCTACATTTGAATGTCAACTGGATGGAGATGCATATGATGTTGGTTTCTTTCAAGTACACTCATTTTCCCTCCTCTCTAGAATTCTTTGGAGGCCCATCTAATACAATTAAATGTATAGACATTAATATATATAGAAATTGAATTATAGAATGACATATAATAAAATAATAACTTACCACATACATATAATCAACATGTTCATCCACAACATGGGAACGTTAATGATATGGAGTCACAAGCCCCTATAGAAAGCATCAAGATATAAATTAAACTATATATGAGTATCATTAAAATTTTCAATAATAGACTAATAAAGGAATAAATATAATGTGAAATTTACTAATCTATCTCATACCTCTACCAAAGTAGCAGAACTTGCTACTAATGTAGTAGCACCATGGTCCAATGTGGCATGAAAATCAAGAGTATCTTATGTAAACATCTAAAAATGAAACAACAAATGTTGTTTAATTACCAAAACTACCTAACATTGTTTTACAACACCATTAATGAATAAAAACTACCTGGGTGAAAGTTCATCAATGATGACTAATAGGAGGTGTCGATGTCAAAGGTACACCATCAAAATATTCAACATCTAAAATGAGTTATGAGAAAACCATTCATATAAGGTTCAACTATTCACATGTAATAATTATATTTCTTTACTAGTTACATACCTATAGACTCAATGATGTCATGAAATAAGGGGTTGGGGGAACACTATGCAAGTAGCATGAACACTCTGACCTTGAATTTTCATCATAATCATTCTACTAATTTAGTTATTCTTACATTTTAGAATAAAATTTAATAACAAAATTAAATGAAATTATTGAAATTTTCCTGAATATCAATGTAAAATGTTTTATTCAATAAAGCTCCCATCATAACTATCCCTTGTACAACTAATGTATCCTACGTAGTTGGATCTTGACTACTCTTAGGATCATAAGTGCAAACAACACTACAAGATTGAAAAAAATGGACTAGAGCTTGAGGCCTAGAAGACTCAACCACATCACCCTATACTAGAGGCCTCACATATTGTATAAGGCTCTAAGTGAGTGAGGTATTAGAGTCTAAGGTGTCCACCTCGACACTATTCTTCACAATGAAAGAAATAGTCACATGCTCCACCATAGGTCTACCAAAGGGTCTCAGTGTCAAGTATGGGCTATGTTTTGCCCCTGGTGCAGTCACAGTAGGAAGGTTCTAGAAGGAACATTCTAGACCATGCAACAATGAGTCAACACAGTGGAACAACACAAAAAATAGATGTGCTAACATGGATCTTCATTAATATAGAATGCTTACATGCAACACTGGACACAAGGGTGAACATCCAAGGCTCATAGGCCTTGTCTTAAGGGCTTCAACACTATAACTGGCCAATAGGCCTTATTACATTCCCCTAAATGGTTTATGTGAAGATATAATGAATCTATATAATGATGTATTTCCCATTGATGATCTACAAATGATTACAATGCTTATAAATATGCTCCTCAAGCTCCTAGGTAGATCTACATCAACCATAAGGGTTAGTAACCCACTTAAATGATCAAACATGAAGGTCGACCTCCAATGCTCTGGATGATAACAAGGTGAATTTATGAGAGCGACAAATTCCAGTAGGTAAATGAAAAATGATCTAAACTTTGGATATGTAGTAGATGTAAATGTGTAGATGCTATATCTTGCTTTGTGAGCTAAGAAACAAAGGTGTGAAAAAATCCAGAAATGAACTAGTGAAATTGCTACTAAATGTAATGCAAGAAAATAACTATTTTTGGTTGATACAAGATTGCTTTACAACCAGGGATGTTCCTGCATCAGACACCTTAGCCTCAGAAATCCATGATGAATCCTCCACTAGTCTACCTTTCCACTTCACAAGTTATTCTTTGTACTATTTGTTCCTAGTGCTTCTTCCAGTTCTGGTATCCAAAATTTTCTCAATCTCCTTTGGCTCCTGATGTGGTAACTGCTCCTTCAAATCTACTTCACCACTACCGCCACTTGATTCTCCTTTATGAAACTCATATATTTATGCCACATTGAAAATAGGTGATATACCCAATGTCTCCAATAACTCCACTTCATATGCATTTCCAAAATAAAACTTCCTTAGAATCTTACATGGTCCAAATTTCCTCATCTTCAGCTTGTATGCACCAATTGGGAATCTCTCCTTCCTCAAATATACCATTACTTCATCTCCAATAGAAAAATTCTTATGTCTTCGGTGTTCATCTTCCTTCTCCTTATACTTATTGTTCATGTCTTCCAAATGCTTTTGGACCTGATTATGCAATGTCTCCATGAAATCTGCAAACTCTTCTACCTCTTCTCTCCTTTTACTCTCCACACTAATGTCTCTTAACTCTGCAACACTTCAGGGATTTACTCTGGTAAAAATTTGAAATGGTGTCTTACATGTATGCAAACTCTACCTATGGTAAAACTATATCCCAACTTCCTGCCTTATCTCCAACCAAAAATCTCAACAAGTTACCTAAACTTTTGTTCACTACCTCTATTTGTCCATCTATTTGTGGGTGATATGATAAATTGAACTTCAAATTTGTCTTCATCTTCTTCCATAATGTCCTCCAAAAGTATCTAGTGAATTTAGTGTCCCTGTCTGATACTATGCTCTTAGGTAGTCCATGCAATCTCACAATCTCCTTGAAAAATAAATCAGCAACATGCATAGAATCATTAGTATTCTTACAAGGAATAAAATGTGCCATTGTAGAAAATCTATCCACTACTACCATGATAGAATCATAAAATCCCGATGTTTTAGGCAATCCCAATATGAAATCCATGCTTAAATCTTCCCAAGGTCTCTTTGATGTTGTCAAAGGTGTGTACAATCCTATATTCTGACTACTTCCTTTTGCAACTTGACAAATTCTACAATTCTAAACATACTTCCTTACATCCTTATATATTTGCGGCCAAAAATAATGTTCACTCACCAAAGCTATTATTTTATCCACTCTAAAATGACCTGATATACCTTTGCTATGCTTCTCCTTGAGAAAATTATCCCTCATTGAACTCCTCGGTATACACAACTAATTTCCTTTGAGTAACATACCTTCTTGAATGAAGTAGTCCAAACATTGGCTCTAGTTTGCCACTACTGGTTCTTGACATGCTTTCCATGCTTCACCAAAATCTACATCATCTTCATACATATGTGCCATTTCATAAAATCCTAGTACTTCCACTCTCATCTTTGTCAGCAAATTCCTTCTCTTTCTCAATGCATCTGCAACTTTTTTTGACTTCCCATTCCTATGCTTCAACACAAATGTATAACTTTGTAATAACTCAACCCATCTCATATGTCTTTGATTCAACTTTCCTTGATAGTTCAAATACTGTAAAGCTTGATGATCCATATACAACACAAACTCTTTAGGCAACAAGTAATGTCTCCACTTCTTCAAGACTTGAATTATGGCATCATTCAATTTCTCACTAAAATAAGCTACAAGTCTTCCTTCTTGACTCAACACTGCTCCAATTGCATTTCTGCTTGCATCACAGTCAACTTGAAATATTTTTTCAAAATTCTGTAATGCTAACACTAGTTGTTTTGTCACCTTTTTCTTTAACAATTCAAAACTCTTTTGTGCTTTGGATGTCCACTTAAAGCCCTTTTCTCCTCTCATTGTCTTTGTCATGGGGTTACAAACACTATTGAAACTTCTAATAAACTTCTGGTAGAAACTCGATAGTCCATGGAATGATCTTACTTCTCCAGTATTTACCAGTGTAGGCCAATCAAGAATGGCTTTCACTTTCTTTGGATCCATCTTCAATCCTTCTTGACAAAAATAACAAATCCCAAATATTACCAATTCTGTCTTCATGACACTACACTTCTTAACACTAATCAACAACTTCTCTTCTCTTAACCTCTGTAATACTTTCTAGATGTGAAACAAATGTTCCTCTTTAGTCTTACTAAAAATCAGAATATCATCCAGATAAACAATGACAAACTTACCTAAGAATCTCTTTAATACCTCATCCATCAATCTCATGAAAGTGATTGGTGCATTGGTCAATCTAAAAGGCATTACCAACCACTCATACAATCCTTCATCTATCTTAAATGCAATCTTCTATTCATCTCCTTCTCTGATTCTAATCTGATGGTATCCACTCTTTAGGTCAATATTTGTAAAATACTTTGCTCCACTCAAATAGTGTTAGGGTTAGAAATGGCAGATATCTAACAATTAAATGCAGATTTAATTGATAAACAGAGAAACTAAAACACACATAGAATAAATTATAACATAGAGAATTTAACGTGGTTCACCCAATCTGGCTACATCCACCAAACCGCAACCATCCAATGATTTTATTATCCAGTGCAAAAACCTATTACAATCTTGCGAATAATCATTTTTTTCATCATACTGTAACCCCCATCCGAACCCCTTTTTAACAAGCTTAGAAGCTTCCAGATTAGGGTTCTACAAAGTCAATTTTTTTTCCTTTTTCGTTGATTTTTCCTTTTTCAGTGACAACGTGAAAAAGTAGGAGGAATTTTTTTCTCGGGGGCTAACGCCCTTGAACCCCCTCTTTTCGGGCGCTGCCACCCCCGAAGCCTCACCTGAGGCCCGGTCCGGCCCTAGACCCCGGCAAGGATACATGTCAAGGTGTACAGTATAGCATTATCAATCGACACATACCAGCAATCTCCCATTTGGAGACTGATCAGGCTCCACACCAACACAATCTCCCACTTGGAGACTGATCCTAGACGACACTGCTGCACTTACAGCTCCCACTAGAAATAAGTACCTTGGACCCCGCTGCTCTGTTATACTTGAATTCAACCTTGAAGGCCAACCAAAGTTGAAGAGGAGCTCAACTTCTCCCTTGTCACCGCCTTCGTAAACATATCCACTGGATTGACATTTGTATGTATCTTTTCTAGTTTGACCTATCCATTCTCCAACATCGACCAAATGAAATGATATCTCAACTGTATGTGTTTTGTTTTAGAATGCAAGGAAAAATTCTTTGCAAGATGTATAACACTCTAGCTGTCTGTAAACAAGTAATTTCCAGCCTATTGTTTTCCCAACTAGTCCATAAAAAGTTTCAACCATATCATCTCCTTTGCCACCTCTGTTGCAGCAACATACTCTGCCTTTGTAGTGGATAAAGCAACCACCTTTTGCAATCGAGAAATCCAACTCATTGTTGTCCCAGCAACTGTAAATACATAATCTGTGGTACTCCGCCTGGTATCTATATCCCCTGCCAAATCTGAGTCAACATAGCCTTTTAAATCAGTATTAGAGCCCCCAAAACATAAACATTTATTGGATGTACCTCTCAAGTACTTGAGAATCCATTTTACCGCATTTCAATGCTCAACTCCAGGATGACTCAAATACCTACTAACAAATCCTACGACATGTGCAATACTCGGTCTCGTGCATACCATGGCGTACATTAAACTACCTACAACTGAAGCATATGGTACCTTGGGCATTTTTTCTTCCTCCTCTTGTGTCTTTGGACACATATCCTTAGTCAATTTAACATGACTAGGCAAAGGTGTGCTAAAAACTTTTGCATTCTCCATATGAAATCTCTACAACACCTTTTCAACATAATTAGCTTGAGATAAAAACAATTTTCTATTTTTCCTATCTCTACAAATTTTCATACCAAGGATTTTTTGTTTCCCCAAATCCTTCATAGAAAAATATTTTGCTAACTATTTTTTTAGCTCACTTATGTGATCCATGTTAGACCCTGCTACAAGCATGTCATCAACATATAAACATAAAATAATGTTGTTGTCATTATCCAACCTCTTAAAATAAACACAATGGTCAGAATTACACCTATTGTAGCCTTGCTCAGCCATAAAACTGTCAAATTTCAAATACCATTGCCGAGGTACTTTCTTCAAGCCATATAAACTTTTCTTCAATCTACACACTAGTTTCTCCTTACCTTTGACCTCAAATCCTTGTGGTTGTTCCATATATATTTCCTCTTCCAAATCACTATGGAGAAAGGTTGTTTTAACATCAAGCTGTTCTAAATGCAAATCTTCAGCAGCCACAATACTTAAAACAATACAAATAGAAGTCATTTTAACAACTGGAGAAAAAATCTCATCAAAATCAATACCCTTTTTCTGTGTGAATCCCTTTACAACTAATCTGGCTTTAAATCTCTTCTTACCTCCATCCTCCTCTTTCAGTCTATAAACCCATTTTTTTGGTAAAGCCTTTTTACCTGCCGGCAACTTGCATAATTCCCAAGTCTAATTTTTCAACAAGGAGTCCATTTCTTCTTCCATTCCATGCTCCCACTGAACTTTGGTATCCACCTGCATAACTTCATCATAATATTCCGGTTCACCAACATCAGTTAACAAAATAGTATACAAAGAGGGAGAAAATATTTCTGGAGGTCTACTTATCCTTGAAGATCATCTAACATTCATAGGAGTTTGTGGTATTTGTTGTTGTTGTTGTTGCGGAGCATGAGGAACCATTGAAACATCATTGTTTGGAATATCATCCAACACTGCAAAATCATTTTCTTTCTTCTCATGCTACAACAATAGATCTTTGTACAACACTTTCTCATTGATTATGACATCTCTGCTTCTCACAATTTTT
>VDFB02000002.1:13055662-13078296 GCA_007258455.2 Sequoia sempervirens | reverse complement strand
CAAAGTCATTGTCCTATCATCTACAACCTTTGCAATGGCTGCACATACCTTGTTTCTCTCTTCCTCAAACCTTATAGGGCCCTTCTTGCCAAACATGATGATCTTAGCTGCCTTTCCTTTTGCTTCATCACTCTCCTGCTATGGGGTTAATATAAAAGAACTTTCATCCTTCACAATGGTGTAGGTATCAGCTCTTCCATCATATAATGCATGCCTATCAAATTTCCATGGCCTTCCAAGAAGTAGATGGCAACAATCCATGGGTAAAATGTCACAAAGCACCTTATCTCTATAACCACCAATCTAAAACTCAACATATGCTTGCTCATTTACCAAAAGTGATTGATTATCATTCAGCCAAGATGCCCTATATGGTGTTTCATGGGGAACTTTTTCTAACTTCAATTTTTCTACCATTTCACTAGACACCATATTGTTAGTTGAACCTGAATCTATCACAACTTTGCATATCTTACCTCTACATTTGCCTGTTGTCTTGAACAAACTCCTTCTTTGAGTCATCTCCTCTTCCTTGGATGTCTTCAAGAGTGTTCTTCTCAGCATAAATGTTTCCCCTACCTCTAGAGCAAAAACATAACTTGGAGAATTAAAACTTTCACCTTCATCTTCTTGCACAATTTGAACTCTCTTTTCACCTCTTCTTTCACCACCACTTGATGTAGAACCAAAATTTTCAGGGAACTTGTATGATATATGCCCAAACTCTTGATAATTGTAGCACCTACCTACAAATGTGTTTGAATTTCTGCCACCACCAAATCTACCTTGTGAACCTCTAAATCCACCACGTTGATCAACAAACTGTCCCTGTTCCTTGTGTGCTTCTTCTTGGCTCTCACTTGTTTTTCTTGAAGTAGAAAATGATCCTCTTCCCCTTGAAGTGTTGCCTCTACCTCTAGTTGTTTTATCTTGCCTTATTTTCACTTTTTCTTCTATCTTTAGAGCCATTTGATAACATTCTTCAACACTCCTTGGATTTGTCAAAGCCAATTCATCCTAGATATTAAACCTCAATCCACCCAAGTATCTAGCTATCTTTTCATCCTCATTCTCATTATGGTTAGATCTCATACTTAATTTATAAAACTCTTTACTATATGTTTTTACATCCATTTCTTTTTCCTTAAACTTTGAAGCTTTCTAAACATTTGTATAGCATAATTAGAAGGGAGAAATTTACCTTTCATCTTGGCTACCATCTTGTCCCAAGATACAATCTTGGATTTTCCTCTCTTCCTTCTCTCTGATTGTTCATAGTCCCACCACAAAAGTGCATGAAATTTTAGTTTTGTCTTAGATATCTTCACCCTCTGCTCTGCAGGAATGTCTTCACACTCGAAATAGTTATCCAAAGATGCAATCCAATCTAATAATTCCTCCTCATTCAGATTCCCTCCATACTTTTAAACACCAATCTTTACCTTGTGCTTGCCACTCTTAACTTCCCTCAACAACTTTTCCATTCTCTGATCATTAGAATCTATTTCTTCATCCACATCTTCAAACTCTTCTTCCTCTTCTTCATCGGAATCATTGTCTTCACTCAGGTTCACTTCTATTCTCTTGCTTGTTTCCAAAGATGCAAGTCTTTCCTTCAATTCTCTGATCTCCCTAGCATGCTTATCCTTCAAATCACTCATCTCCTTGGCCATATTTTTCCCTTTAGGAGGGATCTTATTAGTTTTGTATTTTCACCTTCCACTTACCCTTCTTCAATCTACAACTTTCAACTCTCAAAGATCTAATCCCTAAGCTCTGATACCAATTGATGCAGATCAAGGAATCCAATCAACCAACAACTCAATCTCAACTGATTTCAACAGGTCTTCAATTGCAAAAACCCAAACTAGGGTGATATCTCTTACAAGCTCACACTTTCCTTGTAGGTCTGCAGACCTATTTTCCTCAATTTTTCTTACAATTCTAAGCTCAAACCCACAAAAAAATTGAATTTTTAGACACCCTTTCAGCCTCTTCACAACATACCACAAAAAATCTATAGGTCACTTTCGACCAACCTCACCAAAATTGTACTTCAGCGTTGTCCTAAACCCTAAATTAGGTCACTTTTTCAAAGGGATCCTATTGTAAACTCTTCCTCAAGCCCAAAACTCAATGGGGCAGCATTAACTAGCCAACAAAACCACCCAGTTCACAACTTATTTTCAAATTCATGCTTCCCATTATTTTCAAATTCATGCTTCCCAAGATGCCTAATCAAGAAACCCTCATTTTAGGAAATTTACATGGGGTTTTGTTGAAAAACTATATACCAAACCTTACCTTACCTTACTACCACTTCAAACACCCTTAATTGTGTCTGCACATGCTTAAAAGTTCATTCTCCAAACTCTATCATCACTATTTCACTAAACCCTAGTTCATAACCACCATTTTCAAGCAAAATTTACATAAATACATTCAAGACAACAACTCACAATGCCTTCAATCATCTTCCCTACTCCAAGAGACCATGGACACACCTAAATCATGCCCTAATGAGGTGTATGTGCAAGATCATGATGGGCTAAAAAGTGGTGATATGATGGGTATGTGTAGGGTATGTGGTTGACAAAAAATTTTTACCCAAAATTGATGAAATGAAAAAGGTTTTTAAAGGAGATTCTCAGCTTTCCACCAATATAAATTATTCTTTACTTTGAATTTAATAAATAATTATTATTCATTTTCTATTTGAATTACGACTAAAGTCTTGATTGATAGGCTGATTGAAAAACATCTATAGCTTTCAAATGGTATCACATATTTTAAATCTGAAACATACATCACATTCTATGCTTCACATACTATAGGATTAAAAAAAAATGAATTTCATGAAGTTTTGACTAAGTTAAGGTGGTCAGACATACGAGTTTTTATATTTTTAAAAAGTTGTAATAAAAAATTCATAATTAATTATTTACCTGGAAAAAAATTATAAAAAATATGCATCACATCCAGACACAAGTCCTCTACTTATATCTAAAATATTATAAAAAAATATTATCATTTTATTGTGGTTAGGGTGGTCAGAAGACACCTACTTATTTTCCTAAAATTAAGATTACCGTGCATTGAAATTTCAAATTTTCACCAAATAGATTTTTCAATTTTTTAAATAAACCTAGTAGTTTAGAAACTACATTCAATTTGCTATAGATTCTATTCTTAAATATTTTTTAAATAATATAGATAACTTATTCATTTTTTTACCTCAAGTTGCCTAACTTTGATTTTTTGAAATTTTTGCCACTTAAGGGCCTGTTTTTTGCATGATGATCTTGCACATACCCTGAGCCATTCCACTGAGTTACATAAGAGAACTGTGGGTGGAATGGCTTAAAATGTCATTTTACACACTCAAAACCCTTAAAATAGGGTATACAAAACTACCTTTAGAAAATTGCCTCAAAATGCTTTAATCTTGATGAAACTTCTTCAAATTAGAACCCAATTAAAGCTACTTCAATCCTCCAATGAATTCTATACAGATTTGTATCAAGATTTAACTGTACAGGCCATACATAGGCTAAAATAGTGAAATACATAGAAATAACAGTAAATAGAGATAATTCATTGATTACTCCTTCAAAATCTTCCAAAGAACCTTTACAACGAGATCTCCCACACATTTAAACTTGTTTTCCCCCCAAAAACAACTAACACAACCGCACTAAACTGAATTTTGAAATTTGTGACCATTGGGCTTCTACAACTTTGCATATTTTGCACTTTTGAAACTTTGTATTGACAACTTTTTACAGGGTTGTGAAACTTTTACAATATTGACCCAAAAGACACCAAAACTCACCAATTACATTGAAATGGTCTCAATAGACCTTATTTGAACTCAAAATACTCAAAACACCCTAGACTCGGCCTAATAACCAACATATGACTTCATTCTCATGATTTGTCATGGTGCCCCTGCACCATTTTCAAACCTCTTGTTCATCCTTTCTTCTATCTTCAATGCTACTTGATAAACATCTTCCATTGAAACAACTCCGACAAGTGCCATCTCTTCTTGAATTCTTGATCTCAACCCATTTATGTATCTTGCAACCTTTTCCTTGGTTTCCTTTGAATGTCCAGTCCTTATAAGAATTCTATGGAATTCTTCAGTGTATTATTTAATATTCTTTCCTCCTTGCTTCAAACCTTGCATCCTCTTGAGCAAGTCCAATTCATAGTCTACATGAATAAACTATCTTTCCATTTTCTCCACTATTTATCCCATTTGGTAATTTTATCTTCTCCTCTTCTTCCCCTTTCTAATTGGACCTCTCTCCACCATATTGAGGCATGTCCTTTCAACCTTGTCTTGGAAAATTTCACTTTATCATGATCCTCTATCTCTTCAAATTTGAAATACTCTTCCATTTCATTAAGCCAATATACCAATTCCTTTGGATTAAAACTTCCATTAAATGTAGGCACATCCATCCTAGGCCTTTTTCCAATATTTGATAATGCAATTATCAAAGGATCACGAGCAACTTCTGCTACTCCTACACTTCCTTGGCTCCCAACTTGGCTTCCATTCTTCATCATCACTTCTTGGGTATCTCATTCTTGTAAATCCTCTCCTTATCTCTTCCTGTAAAGTATTAACCTACCTTCTCAAGGCTCTAAAATCATCATATCTAAAAAAATTATCTCATCTTCCTCTTCCTCTACCCCTACCACATGGGGATCCTCTAGCAAACATCTCTACAACACCACAATTGACAAGTCCTGGTGTAAACTGCCTCTCTCTGACGGTTTATTTACGCACTCAAGATCAATTTTTTCTGATACCACTAATGTATGGAGCTAAATAAAATATATTATTCAATTGAAACTAAATTAAATAGCTCACACAAACCATTGGAAAAGTACTCTTCACAAGAAAACAATTTCTTGCAACAAATATTGCAACTCTAGTTTGCAACTGCAACCAGTAATTTCAAATTTATATAATCTTTGTAAATGGAATTACATTAGTCCAAAAAGGACAATGGGATACAAAAATCCCTTACAATACTTTTGGAAATCACAAAAAAAAATGATTTACAACAGCAAATCAAAGCTTTGCAACAAAATTTCTCTCCAACTCCTACAACAACAAACCTCTCACAACAATCTCAACACTTCAAATTTGCAGCTACTGGTGATGTTCATGCCTCTTCAACCAATCTCCAATCTACAACAACACCATGAAATACCTTCCTGGAGGTATGTTATGCCTCCCTATTTCTTCCCCTATAATCTAGAAAAACTTCTCTCAAAATTGAATTGATTTTCTTTAACACAAGTTGTTGTCTACATGCAATGAAATGTGAGCTCATTTGGTTTAATTTCCTCTCATTCCAAACCCACTCCTAGAAAATCAACACCCACCTCTTGGAATCTTGAATTAAATTAAATTACATCAATTAAAATGAATAAAATAATATTTTCAAACTTCAAAACCTATTGTGTATGGATAGCAGTACTTTTATGGCTTTCTTGCTTTTATGAATGAAAGAAAAAAATAGTTTTTCTAAACCTAGGTGTCGACCTTCAAGTTCCCTATTTTTTAAGAGTCTTCAAATTTAAAATTTGGAGTTACAAATCATATTGGAGGTCCCCCAAAAACCCATGCCTCCATTTTCTTTTTTTGGCTTTTCGCTTTCAAAGCATATCCTCCACTATCTCCTCTCATCCCGCTTTCTTCAAATTCACTCCAAATTGCAAATTCAAATTCAAATCTAGCTTTACCTTTCCATAAAATACCAATAATCCACTAAAAAACCCCTTCCATTTTCTATAAAGTGTTTTTTGAAAAAAATCCAGCAATTTACAACCTACACATCATAATTTTGAGCTTTGTTTGGTGGTTTTTATGCCAAGACCAACAATTTTGCAACTCTTTGGTAGTCTATGAATTAGAACAATGGTTTTTCCAACCCATTAGTTGTTTTTAGGTAGTAATAAATATTCTAGCAACTAGGGGAATATACCATCATTATTTTTATGGCATCAACCTTGTACCTTAGCAAGCCCCCTACCCTAGCCCCAATTTTCCCTAAATGAGCTATTTTTTTTCTTTTTGTCATAACTTGAGCATATGGTGTCAAAAATTGGCAAACAGGATATCATTAGAAAGATGGTTTGATGGGATTTTTCCTTAGGGATTCATCTTGAGTCCTTCTTTCCTTTACCTTTTCATATTTTTCTCTCATTTGGAGAGGACTTTTTCCCATTATATTTTCTCGTTTTCTTTGATTATGAGAGATATTTTTTATTTGTACATGGGTACCTCATTAACCCTAATTTATAGGACCTATTTTTTGTTTTTATGTATTCATCATTAGAGGTTTTAAATTATTCTTAAGTTACACTTAAGGGGAGTGAAAGAGTGAAAATGTGCTTTCCTAATTAATTATTTAATTAATTATTAGGCCATTTTTTACACTTTCATACTTAAGCTTATTTAGGTCATGTATTTCTTTTTCAAGTCATAGGATCGAGACACATGCCATGATCTAACTTAATCCTCTCCTAGGGTTTCGTCTAAGGTTTGTTTATCATTTATCAAGGATAAATAATCATTATTATATAATGCACATTCATTTACGATTCATGGATTTTTTGCATCAATAGTCTCTTTGACCTCCGTACCAATTATATTTTCTCTCTTTTTGTGACAAGTTTTTATTATAGGTGATCTTTGGGAGTTGTAAGGTTGAAGAAACAACTCCAACATTCTATGCTTTATTTGTTACAAATCTTTCTCATACATACTAGGGAATTGCACACAAACCATAAGATAACATTGTATAGTATGCATTATTGCAACATTTCTCTCAATATCTTAATTTATCATTACATATGGTTTGAGGTTATATAAATGCACTTGTCCCCTATTTTCATTTAGAGTATGTAAAGATTTGTGCATAATTAGTTTGTAAATAAAATTTATTTTAATGTCAAATATGATTTACAAGTTTATCAAATTACAATCTTCTCCAAAATACAATCTACAAATGTGTTGTCCTATCTATACTTATGTATGCATACAAAATCACATGTAAGATATATATAACTAATCACAATCAATGGTGAATATTCAAATGGTTACATTTGGGCACCAACATGCAACATACAAGATAATTATTTTGTAGGTTGGTTGGGGAATGGAGGATGAAGGTGGAATGATAACATTAGATGCGAGAACAAGATAAACAAGTTGAATGTGAGAGGTAGGAATAATGTGAAGATTATTCCTTATGTATAAAGTTGTTGATGCATTCATTGCTCTAAATACTTGAGAATGATATATGAATGATAATGATATACCTTGATTTCTAAATCATATAGGGCTTTTTCTCTTTTACACAACACTATAACATTTAAATTTGAATATTTTGTGAGTGGGCATATACGTTCTTGCTAGTTGGATTCAAGTTAGCTTGGGCCCATGATTAAATTTGAACTTTTGATATGAGGGTCAAAGGTACTCTCTATCAATCTCAATTCAAGATTAGGGTCACTAGAGCTAGTCCCTAATCATGTTGTTCTCAATCTTAGGTTAAGGCCACTCTAGCAGTCTTGATCCAAGATCTCACTTGAGCAATCTTGACCTACAACTAGAACAATAAGATTAAAGTCTGAGTCCAAATTATTATAGAATAAAAGCTCATGTTCAATTCAATAATATGTTGAATAACAACTCTTACAAATAAATATATTAATTAAACACTAAACTAATATATTAGAAATAATGGTCGATATTGGTATGGTGTGATGATTTAAAGGTGGCGTTATTCTTGTCATCAAGGTTCAAACCCCGTTGGGGTGGTATTATTGAATGGTTATATTGGAAATGAAGTCCCTCGTTTATGAACTCACCGATTCATAACCCCAGATCAAAAGCATTTACCCCTTAAATAAATATAATATATTAGAAATAAAGAATCAAAATAAATCTAAAAACAAATAGAAAAACCCTAAAAATAGCACTTTTCACCTCTATAACCCAATGAGCTTTGATCAATTAAGAAAATGTTTAAATATACATGAGTGGGGGTCACAATATTATGTGTAAAGGTAGTCATATGATGTGGGTAACAACTACATTGATATATACAAAATTTCTGACCATATGTGTAAAGGTAATTATATGATGTGCTTAACAACTACATAGAAGTATGCAAAATTTTTAGAGAGTAAAATAACAGAAGCAGAGAATCAAGGTCAAATACAAGAGAAGTACGCTTTGCAAAGTCAAGAATTAAGTACTTAGGTAGTACTGGGGGAGGCATGGAAAAGAAAACCTTTTTCCAACAAATTCTCGTGACTGGTAACAAAACCCACTTATGCATGTATGAGCGAATCCAAAATCCCAGAACAAAGCTTAGAGAGCGACACCTGCAACGAAACAAAAAACTATTTAGTTTGACTTATACACCCATCAAATCTTCCAATCTTCTCCAAATCCAAAAGATTTAGACCATACTTGTTTTATTCTTCAAATATTGCCGTCGTTAATGTCATTTTCTGATGTCTTATCCAATGGCTGGAGGGCCCATTCTTTAGTTATTTGACACTTTCTTAGACATTCTCTGTGTATCTTATAAAACCAATTAGAAAGAATAAACAGTCATTGGAGAAGCTTTAAAAAATATAAGTGGCAAACATGTTTAATCTCCTTTTCATCTCATTATATACTGTGGGCCCTGCCACCATGAAATGCACAAATGGGCATTAATGTCAAATCTGTCACATGAAAGTTAATGCTGCTCTATTTCTGCAGCTGTATTTGTCTATCTTTTACCAACTGGGTTGTATATGATTGCTGCTCTTTGACTGTTACTAATATTCTATAATCATTATTATACTTCATACAATACAATAAAATCTGTCAATTCATTCCTTTGGATTACATCCATGTTATCCAACGTGATCCTACCTCACTGTTATTGCTCCAAGCCTTTAATGGATGCCCAAAAGAACGTTGCCATGCATGTAAATAAAAGTAGAAAGAATTGACATCTCAGTAGTGTTGAAAGTGCTTTTATGATATTATGTTTTTGATTGTAATGATAAAATAGATTTTGAAGGAATTTCGAAATCTATTACAATCACTTACAGAACAGTAAGATTACGAGATAACAACAACAAAACTATTGATATCAAGATTACGATATAACAACAACAAAATTATTAATAGAATATATCATCATGCTATCTTATTCTTTTAGTCAATACTTTTGTGACATTATTTTTTTGATTGTAACGATAAAATAGATTTTGATGGGGTCTCAAAACCTTTTACAATCAGTTATAAAACAGCAAGATTAAGATATAACAACAAAACTATCGATAGCAAGATTACGATATAACAACAACAAAACTATTGATAGAACATATCACCATGCTATGTTATTCTTTTGGGCAATGCTTTTATGACATTATGTTTTTGATTGTAAAGATAAAATAGATTTTAAAGGGGCCTCAAAATCTTTTACAATCGATTACAAAACAGTAAGATTACGATATAGCAATAACAAAAGTATTGATAACAAGATTAAACATATCATCATACTATATTATTCTTTTGATTTCAAAGATTTTTCAAAAGATTTTCAATATAAGTTGATAGAACATATTGTCATGCTGTGTTATTCTTTTGTCTTTAAAGGATTTTTAATATAAATTTGATAGAACATATCACACCATGAGGTGAATATTGAGTTCAGGGCTGAACAGTGAGTATATGTGTTGGCACTCAGTGATTTGGAGGTGGCATATTGTATCTGTAAAATCTTCTAGTGTTGTCTCAGTGGGGATCTCATCTGTACATTGTTCTTATCCACGTTTTAGTACTTGTTTGTAATTCCCATTGTTGTTGGCACTAGATGAAAAGCAACGTACAGCCTACAATAGAGGATATTTACTTTTGGGTAAAACTGAACTCAAAGATTTTATTCTTTGGACCACTTTAATCGAGGCTCAACAAGATTCTAGATTTTTCCACTTGGTCACTTCAATCAAGGTTCAAGTAGATTTAGCTTATTTAGAACATTTCTTAAAGACTTTATTTTTGGCAATACTTGGGGAACTTCACAGGAGAAAAGAGCAAGAATAGGGCAGGTCAAATATGAGTTTTTAGGTACTCCTTTTAGGGGGTTTGAAGTTGCTAAAAGGTGTATTTTGGGATGCCAATTCTACTACAGTTTGTTGTTGATTCAAGGGTTTTTTTAAATGGTTCAGGTAAGCAGTATCATTAATTTTGATTATAAATTATTTTTTTATTTTTATTTTGGTATTTTATTAAGATTTAGTTATACAGTTTTGAGTTAAATTATTGATTTATATTTTGAAAGTAATAAGTAAATATGAAATTTTCTTTATAAATATGATTTTTTTTTAGTTAGTACTTATTATATTAGGCGAAGTTCATAAGGGTGAAATATTATGATTTTTTTGGAGGTCACCTATTCTAATATTTACAAATGTGGTAGTAATCTAAGTAGACTTGTTTTTGGGGGAAATAGAGTGATGCTTGCAAACGAGGTAGCAAGCTAAGTGGGCTTGATTTTGGGGGAAGCAAAGTTCTATTTAGAAGGATGATCTCCTAGGAAGTACAATGCTTCACCCTTATGAGCATCACCTAAATGCAATGAGTGCTAAGTAAACCATTCATGCTCATGAGAGATAGGTTCATTTGAGTTCCACTACTCATAAACTATGGATCAATGAGTTTGACTACAAAATTAATCATATAAAACATCAAAATTTAACATATAGAAAATGATACAACCTACTTACTAGATAAAACTTTTTACTAAAGCATTTAATTTGTGATTTGACTCTTAAGTTTGTTAAGATATAAAATTTGATAGATATTTATTGTTTTCTTGATATTAGATTATAAAAAATGTTGAATTAGGCTTATTTGGTGAAATAGGACATTAGATTAAATTTTAAACTTGCTAGTTTTATAGTTCTTAATGGGCATTTGGAAGGATTTGGATTTTTGTGTTGAAAATATTTTAGTTACACTCAACCCTACATTTTTCTTACTAAGAGAACATGATTTAGGACAATAATGAAATATCCCATGCAAATTGTTTTACACTTCTCCTTGGATATTATTATTAAACAATGTATAGGACATGAAATAATATATAGTACATTTGGTTCTTTTGATCAAACATGTTAGTTTTGAGTTTTGAATAGTGTATGAGTTTCTTTCAAAGATGTTTATTAGTAATGTAGCTATTCATGGATATATGTGCATGTTCCATTCTTATAAATCAAACGTGTTTTACAAGTTTAAGGGTTGAAGAAAAAAGATAGGATCTAGGAATATAGGTAAAAGTGTGGAGCTAAGTTTTTTAAAACGAAATATTTGTTTAAGTATAATTGTATATCTATTTAAATTATTACATTCAAACTTAAATATTTATTAAAGGAGATGACAAATGAAAGATATAATAAGGCAAAACGCATGGATAAACATCTATTTTTGCCAATATTCAACCCAATCTATAACGCCTAAAAGTGAATAGATGCGGGCGGTCAATCCAATGATCACCTTTAAGACCCAACACATGACTCTACTTCTGCGGTAGGACATAAATCTATCTCTAAACTAAATCCCAATTTACGAATTAGTTCATTGGAACCCATTGGACTCCCTCTTTGTCATCCCATCTGTATTTGTTTCACCACCACTGTCCCACTGCATCCCATGTTTACCAATATTAGGCGGGATCATGGGATTCTAGGAGATAAGGTGATTGTATGGAATTAAAATACCTTTTAGTAAAATTGCGGGTGAATGGCTGCTATTTTTTACATTCACCCGGTTCTGCATCCTGAATGGCCCATGATTATGGATGGAATACACCTACTATATTCAACTTTGTTCTTCCCTGGGGCTATGTGATATTTTGATGGCGGAAGCAATGCAGAAAGCATTGCAGGCCTTTTTGGTATGGTCCTGTGGGTTCCTGCACCACCAACTACACACTCCTCCATGCCGATTACCCCTGCCATGATTCCACAAAGCACCCACTGCCCAGATACACAGTCTGAGTCCTGCCAACCTGTCTCCTGTCCTTCACTGGCATTTGAGTCTCTAAGTCAATGGCCTTTAATATATTTCTTATTTCTCTTCTCAATGTAGGTGTGCTCTGGCTCTCCACCCTCTTTTAATGGAGTGGGAGAAAGGATACTGATAATTTTAGCTTTGAGTGGATAGTGCATTGACACAACCACCATGCTACATCTTTGGATCATTCAACTCTAAATGTGGGTATTTTATTTATTTCTTAATTTAATTTTAGTGATTGTGCTTAGGCTTTTATGTTAACTTAATTATTCCCACAGTACCTGGTATCCAATTTTACAAGATTTGGCATTCTAGGATGAATTAGTTTTAGTATTTAGATTAAATAAATTTTACTCAGATTGCAAAAGTTACTTTCCAAAAAGCATTGATATTATATTTAAACTAGCTCAAACAATAAAACAATACTAGAAAACCATTCGAGTTATTTTCAATATAGAAAGTAGAATAAATGAGAAAACAATATAATAAAGTAAACCAATAAGCAACACATAGAACAAACATTTACTTTAAACAACTTGTAAAAAAAAATGCATATTTTATTCCAATTTACAACATAGTGAAAAGGAAAAAGAATGTATTCACGACTGATTGATTTTGTTTATTTGTTGTGTTCTTGTCAAAATTGAATTTAATACAAAAAGGGAAATGGTATTTTATTTGATGATTTTAGTATTTAGAATCATCTTCGAAACATATAATAGTCTTTCTTTAATATACATGTAAACACATAAACACAAGAATATATCCAAAAATATAGTTAATTTTGATATTATTTAATAATAGATTCAATTCATTTGATTCTTCAAATGAAGTTAAAAACATAAAATTAATTTATAAAATAAAATAAAAAACAACAACAATAAAGAAAATGATTAGGACCTTATTATTTGCGTGAAGCAAAAGCTCCAAACCTAATTCAAAGATTCACATTGCAATGATCAAACATTCAAACCAAATATTTAGGTTAATGAAGAGATAACTAAAAATGTAAATCAAAGAATATAGGCATTTGTTGCAAGGTGTGCTCCCTTGGTCTCCTTTTGTTGTGCAACATAACACTTAGGTTTGTGGCACGGCTTAACTACCTCCCGTGGATTCATTAACTTTGGAAATTGTATCAGGCATTAATAGGTTGATCTTTTGGTGCAACGACAACTATCCATGCAACAATTGGTATTAGAGCTTGGGTCATGGGTTCAAACCCCTTGCTTGCACTGGGGGGATTTTTGCAAGGTGTGTACCCTTGGTCTCCTTGTGCTATGCAGCACAATGCTTTGGTTTGTCACATGGCGTAACCACCTCCCATGGATTCATTAACTTTGGCAGTTGTATCAAGCATTAACAGGCTGATTTTTTGGTGCAATGAAAATTGTTTGTGCAACAACATTTTCATGGCACATCTTTTCCCTTTAGACACATTTGTCATATTAGGCCTATATGTCCAAATGTGAGAGATAATTGGGTGGAAGTAATTTTGAGAGAGTTAAAGGAGAACTCACCAACTCCTATATCCATTGGTGTAAAAGAGAATTCTTGAGTTGTCAAATAGGTTTAATTGAAAATGAATGATTACAAGAAATTGAGATAACTCATTTGAATTAAATATTTTAAAGAGATGCCACTCATCTCAATGCTCTTTCTAAACTATTCTAGAAAATTATCAAAAACTTCCATTAAGGAATCTATAAATTACAAATAATGACTAACACTTACACTACTATCATCCAACTTTAGCCAAAAAACCTTTCCATACATAAAATAATCCATTATTGTGAATAAATTGATCTATTAGATTTTCCACCCTTACACCTATGTAAGTGCAAGAAGTTGAGTCCACTTCTAGTGGAAGTGTCATTTTTCAACTTTAGAATAGGTACCCATTCATTTTTAGAATATGCACCTATTTTAATGCACGAGTACTCATTCCAAAAGTTTTGAAAATAACAATCCATGTATCTCATTTGGATTTAGGCTTAGAAAAGGAATGGTAACCCAACCCTTAGCCTTTGACCTACAAGTACAAGGTCATAACAATATCGAGAGAAAAAAATGACTGTTAATATGACTAACAATTTTTTTTTCAATTTTTTTTATGAAATTAAAACCCATTTTAGATGAGATTGTGTAGATTCTAAATATACATTTTTTTCCAATTGGGTTATTTTTTCTATTTTTCAAATATTTTTTTATGAAATTAGTCCATAAACCTAAAATATCAAGTTTTTATTTATTTTTTAGCCAAAGAGCATATTCCTCATATATATTTATATTATATATAAAATAATGTGTACATATCAGATTGAAAGGTTCTTCATAGCCAGGTTTCGATTGAGTACATTTTCCCAAACAACAAAATTCAGACCCCTTTTAGTATATCCCAAATCCCTCCTATTCAACTTATATAAACTGTCAAAATCAACAAATCTATCACTTAATCAATGTCAGACAGGTCATTGCCATGTGTCATCCTTTCATTCACTCACTTATTGTTCCATCAATGCATGTCTTCCTTACTTTACCAGGCCACACAATTAGCATTCATTTTCCCATGACCACCTTACTGGGTCCTGAACAGAATGCTACCTTCTCATCGCTCCATCGCAAATGTCAGGTTCCACTACCATGTCCACCATACTATTCTCACAAGGAATGCAACCTTCTCATCACTCCATCGCTAAGTCACAAAAAACCCAAACCTCAAAACCTCTTGTCGGACAATACAAATTTATGAAAACCTGTGACTTGCTGACAACAAAGAGAACCTCAAAACTACTAAGTCAAGAGGTTATGAAACTCTAGAACCACAGCCACCATATTGGTTCCTGCATGGAATGTTACCTTCTCATCGCTCCATCACTAAGTCGCTAAAAAATTGAACCTCAAAACCTCTTGTCAAAGGTTACGAATTTTTGAAAACCTACAACTTGTCAACAATAAAGAGAACCTCAAAGCCACTAAGTTGGGAGGTTATGAAACTTTGGAACCTTGTGACTTTAGTTAGAAAAACTTGGAACCCAGTGACTTAAGTAACAAACCATTTCTCACCAACAAAATTTGATCAGACAAGTAACTTTTTCCTGGTGACATTCAACTATCTATCTGACAATTAAGAGGCCCAAACACCAGTACATTTGATGCACCATTTACATTAAATCAAGTCTCTTTGATATGCCAATGAAAGGATGGGGGCTCTTGTCAGTGGGAGTGGTAGTATTTGTCGAGACTAAATGTGCGGTCTCTTTAACAAGTCAATTGAAGCCTCATCAGCGAGACACATAGCAATTGGTGGGGCTCAAAGTGAGGTCTCCTTGATCAATTGTATGTATGTATCCTCGTCGATGGGACCTTGTGTCTTTGGCGGGAATCTAAAGCCTATCTTCTCGATGGGTTGATAGTGTTGATCAAAGTAGCTTGCTACCCCATAGTTCCTTTGTCAAACTTCCCCCAACACAATCCATGTAAATCTTTACTTTATCCAAAAAGCTAAAATGCCACATCAAGCTTTGCTAATTTTGAAATTTATGGATATGCTTGCATTTGAATTTCATCCAAAATCTCAACTTCATTACCTTGACAACCCATACTTGTCAATTTATCTACCATTATATTCCCCTCCCGATAAGTGTGTGTTATGATAAAATGAAAATTATCCAACAATTTTAAAACTCTCTACAAGATATAGTTCAAATGCCAACATTGAACTTTCTTTTCCTTACATGCATTCACAGTTATTAAGGAGTCACCTTCAATGTGTAATTTCAAAATTCTTAGTTTCAAGGAAGCTTCCAGACCTAGTAAAATTGCCTAAGCTTCAACTACATTATTTGTTCCTACAAGAAGTTGGTATGATCTTGCTACAATTACTTCCCCCACTGAGTTTCAAATACAAATTCCAGCTCCTAAAGTTCTCGGGTTGTCTCTAGAGGAATCGTCAAAGTTAAGCTTTACAAATTCAGAGGATGGATATTTCCATGTTACTTCTTACCTCCTCACCTTTCTCTTTCTTATTTGATGCAAAATGTCTGCAAAAGGAAATGCAATGTTTCCCTAGCTCTTTAAGAAAAAAATGAGCTTGTATTATTAGAAGTGTTCTTGAATTTCATAACATATACGTTAATTGCCTTTAAGAATTCCTTTTCAATTTTACCTTTGACAACCTCTACTAAAGAAGAAAATTTCTTGAAGATAAGTAAATTACATTCCCACCATACATTCCAAACTACAATAGATGGGATAACCTACCAAATTGATGCAAAAAAGGAAGATTTAAACAAAAGTGGCCAGCTTTGAAACATGTCCCAAATTGTGTTTGGAAAAGGAATATATAGATTCAATTTTCCCTTTATGATTATCCAACATTCTTGTGCAAAGGTGCATTGTATTAAAATATGATCCACATTCTCCAATTCTTCATCACATAGTGGACATTTAAAGGAGTCAACTATCTTAAATTTTTCTAAATGATCACTTGTCAAGATCTAATTTCTCAATGCCAACCATGCAAAACCCCCAAATTTTGGCAATATTTTGTTACTCCAACAAAAAGAGTAAGAACTTTGAGCTACCAGCTGATTACTTTGTTGACTTAATGCTTTATAACCTTCCTTTACTGAGTAACACCCCATTTTTTATGGACCCCACAATATCCTATCTTGCTACCCCGAAAGAAACACTACTGCACTAACTAATACTTTTTGAAAATATGTCACTTACTTTGTAGAAAGTGTTGCCCTAGAATACTGTTTCCAAATTACTTTCCATGTTAGCCCTTTTATTTCTTGTACATAATACAACAAAATTTCACCCCATTCAAGAGACAAGATATCTTTTACTAGCTATAAATCCATATTATTTTGCAAAGGAGGTTTTCTATTCCATGAATCTTGACAAATCTTCACACTTTGTTCATTATGGACCTCCCAAGTAATATATGTAGTGATGATGGATCTTCGTGATACCAAGAAATTCCACATACCTGAACCTTTTGGAGGGTTAGAAATAGTGAGGATTCTCAAGGGATTGATGTCATCCAAATATTTATCTTGCATAAATTTAGTCCACTTTTCTTCTGACTTTGTATACATTTTCCATACTAATTTTTCCCCAAATGCTTTGTTCCTAATTGCAAGATTATGCATTCTTGCTCCTTGAGTTTTATCCAAAGCCATATTCTCCATTGATATTAAAGACACCTTTTTTTTTCATTTATGTTTCCCTTCCAAAGGAAATTTTGAATAGTTTTCTCAATTTCTAAGATGACCAACTTTAGGGCCTTGATTACTGACAAAAAATAGTTTGGGATTGTAGATAATACCGATTTTATCAACAAAATTATACCTGAAAGGGATAACCATCATGCCTTCCATATTAGAATCTTTTCCTTTAGTCTTTCAATCACATTAATTCAATAGGTAGCTTCATTTGGCCTCTTGAAGAAGGGAATGCCTAGATACACACATGGAAGCTCTTCTTGTTGATAACCCAATACTTGAACTAATTTTTCTTTTACTTCCTCATTTGTGTTAAAAAAATATAATTTAGACTTTGAAGCATTAACCTTTTGACCTGAAGCTGAACAATACTTCTGCAAAACTTGTTTAATCTACAAGGCTTCCTCCATAGTTGAATTCCCAAAATAGATAGTATCATTTGCAAAAGTGACCAAGATGGATGTATTTGAAATGTGGATGCCCCTCCAAAGTCCTATATTATTTTTGTGAGTGATAAACCTACTAATTTCCTTAGCCATAATAATGAATAGAAAAGGAGAGAGGGGGTCCTCTTACCTCACTCCCTGTGATGCAACAAAGAAACCTGTAGGAGAACCACTAAGAATCATAGAAAACTTTGCACCAAATAAACAAGACCAAATCCATCTATGCCATTTTCCTTTAAATCCAATTTTTTTAAGTACTTTGTCAAGAAACTCCCAATCTACATGATCGTAATCCTTCATCATGTCTAATTTGACGATGAAAGAAGGAAAACACTCATAAGCAATAGAATGAAGGGTTTCATTTGCTATCAAAGTACCTTCACAAGTTTCCTGACTTGGGAAAAAACCACCCTACTCTGTAGATATAATTCTTGGTATAATTGGCTGCAATCTAAGATAAATTGCCTTAGTAAAGATTTTATAAACTATGTTACACAATGATATAGGTCTGAAGTCAACAAAAGATATTGGGTTCTTTATTTTTGGAATTATCGCTATATTGGTAACTTTGAATTGATTAAGCATTGAACCCATACACCTTGACTCCTCTAGTGCCCATAATAAATCATAACATATGAAATCCCAATTTTTTTGGAAAAATATTGTTGTAAAGCCATCTAAACCAAGTGCTTTATCTGGGGGTAAGGAAAAAACCACATTTCTTACTTCTTCCATTGTAAAAGGCTTTAGCAAACTACTATTGTTATCATCTTGAATCAACCTTTGGATGACTTCAAGTATCTCTTTTTCATCCTCTCTTCATTGATCATTTTTTATCTTTCGGGGCTGAAAAAAGATTTGAGAAGAATCTAACAACTTCATTCTTGATGTCCTCTTCTGATGTTAACCAGTTTCCTTAGCAGACTCTTGAATCAAAAATATTGTTGATGCAACTCTTTTATTTGTGCAAATGCATGGAAAAACTTTGTGTTTTTGTCTCCCTCTTTGAGCCATAACTCCACAATATTTGTCTCCAATATTTTCCTCCTTAACACATAAATCTTCCCATTCTCCTTGCAAACACTTATGCCATTCATACAAATTGTCATCTAGTCCATTTGAACGATCTATTCATGGATTACCATCAATTCCTTGAAAACTAAATCTTTTTGTTGGATGACATTTTTAAAGATATGCACATTCCACACCTTTATTTGTTGTTTCACATGCTTCAATTTACAATAAAGTTGATACATCTTTGAGCCTTGTTCAAAAAGTGCATTTTTCCACCATTATTTCACTAAATCCATGAGTTGTGGATGTCTAAGCCACATGCCTTCAAACTTGAAAGATGACCTCTTTTTAGGTAGGGAAGCATTTGAGATAGATAATGAGATAGCATAGTGATTAGAACCCACCATAGGAAAAAAATTTGATTCCAAACCATGCTGACCCAACAACCAATTTGGGGACACTAAGAATTTGTCTAACCTTTCTACAATCGGTAATAAACCTTTTCTCTAATTAGTCCAGGCATATTTCCCTTTAAGTGGCACAATATCCCTTAAGGCATTAGAGAGGATGAAGGAAGAAAAATCCTCGATCACTTTGAGGGGTGGGCATATTCCCCTGGATTTTTCTTGAAGCTTAGCTATTGCATTAAAATTCCCACCCAAAACAATCTTTGCATCCCCCAAACCAACTAAAATTCATGTTAGCTCTTACCTGAGATATTTTTTATTAGTAGTAGTTGTAGGCCCATAAATGTTAAAAATGCAGAAATTCAGATTATATTTGGATACCTCCAACAATTGTTAATTTGTCTCATTTCTTGATACATTAACTTGGAAAAATTTGGGGTTCCATAGTGTTACAAGTCCCCCAAAATCTCCTCATGCCGTAAAATGAGAAGAGGTCCACTTTACCCATTTCTATATAGTAGCTTCATATGATTCCCCAGATAACTTTGTTTCTTGCAATAAAACAATATCAGCTCCACAAGCATCTATTTGATGCTTGAAATGAGCCCACTTGTTAGGGGCATTATTTCCCTTGACATTCCATGATAAAACCTTCATTGAACTCAAGGAGAGCAGCATGCTCTCCTTGAACTTTTATTTGTAGAATTGGGGATAAAATCAAATATAGTTTTTTGAACTCTTTCTTTGATTTCCTCAAGTTTAGTAAAATTTGACTTCCTCCCCCTTTTACCTAGTGATTTCTTCATAATTGATTGAGATGGCATCTAAGATATGGATATGGGAGTTAAGAAATCAAAATTTGTCTTTTCCTATTCTACTAAATGAGTTCTTGCTTGTTGTTGCTATGTCATTATATGAAGATCCTATTCAATCTCTTCTAAATATTTCCAATCCAACATCTGAGCCCCTTTATCCCCTATATAAGAATGTTTCTCTATTT
Organism: Sequoia sempervirens; assembly: GCA_007258455.2. Lineage (NCBI taxonomy): Eukaryota > Viridiplantae > Streptophyta > Pinopsida > Cupressales > Cupressaceae > Sequoia > Sequoia sempervirens. The sequence continues at coordinate 13,058,092 of VDFB02000002.1, read as the reverse complement.
TTTTAGGAGATCCCTGATTTGTCCTTTTGCATCCTTCCAATATACTTCTTCCCAATTTTCCTCATGTATTATTTCCACTATTTCCTTGCTTATTGTACCCCTTATTGGTTCCCCCCAATGATTCTCTACTACAATCTCATATGCTATCTCATGAAACAGTTCTGAACCTATTAATACTAGAAAATAGTCAACTAATACCTCTAGCTCATCTCTTCCTTCAATTGCTTATCACTTTGCATTTCTAGGTTATTCGTACCTACTTGAGAATTAGGTGTAACAAGAAAAAGAGGGAGAGTACAACCCTTATATCTCCTACACCCATTTGTAAGTGCTCCAAGGGAAAGTGAGCAACCTTCAAACATTAACTTGCTAACTATAAAATCCATATGCTGCTCTGAAACTTGAGGCAATTCAGGTGAATATAAATGGAGGGAGTACCCCTATAAAACTACATCAAAAACTCTTTCTTGTTCCCAATTTGTAAAGAGAGATGGATCTTCCTCTTAGGCTTACCATGTACTACCATCTCCATTTTAATCTTTTCTCTTGGCTCACGTTTATCTTCCTTAGAAATATGCTCTTCCAACTTTGACAATGACTAAACACCATAAAAAATTGTAGGGTTTGTAGATGACTCATCATCACAAAGCATAGATTTCGCTCTTCCATCTCTGGCAATGATTGCTCAACATGAAAATTTGTAGGGTTTGTAAAAGATAGCTCCTTATTACTATGCCCACCTTCCCTGATTTCATATCCCTCCCCTAATTGGCATCTTGTTGCCTTATGCCCTAACATGTGGCAGTTTAAACAAGCATTTTATGGGGTTTCTACTAGAATATTTTGATACCATTTACCAAATTTAGAGATCAAGTGAATCTAAGTTGGAAAGTGTTTTGTTATGTCAAACAATAAACACATTCTGACTGGATTTGAAGGATTCCTAAAGAAAGAATGATCATTCCTTAAGAATATCTCAATATGGTTCGCTATTATTTCTAATAGATTCAGCTCCCTGTATTCTAATGGAAAACCATTCAACTAAACCCAAAAAGGAGCAAATTTAGGCACAAAATATTTAGCCTTAAAATTAGAGATCCATGGCTACATACAGTCTTGAACCTTCAAAAATCCATGATTTTACTTTATACACCACATCCATATGCTCCTTAGTTGAAATAACACCATCAAGATTCCCTTTGATTGGTCTAGGTAAAAAAATTTAACAACCCCCTCCCATTCTACAAAAAAAAAAATCCCTTAACTTTCCTAAATGAGGTGTTAAGTTTAAAAGCTTAGAAATTAGAGCCTTCCCTCTAAGATCGATGATTTGAGGCTACAATAGATCTTCAAAAAATGTGATTTGTACAAAACCCTTTTGAGTTGCTGACATTGTCTGTTGATCTTTTAGATTTTCTCCTCCATCTGCATGTAGCTTGGTGTCATCTTGAGGGTTTTCTTTGTGCCTCCAAACCTACTTACTTACTCTTTTTCTTGTCTGCTTCTTGTTTCTTATTTTCTTAGATCCTTTTTTTTGTTGTTGTTGTCATGGAGATTCTAAAGAGCAGGAGTTAGCATGCAATCCTTCTAAGCATTTTGGTCATTTGAAGCCTTTCCTTTCTCAGATTGGTTTCCCTCCTTTCCTTTATCTTGCAGATCCTTTTGAATCCTCTAATTTTTGTACACACTAAACTTCATCCTTGTGATCATTTGGTATAAAATCTTGTTGCTTATGAGAGGCAACTTAGCGTAGAGGTCTCCTTTATCCTTTTTCCTAGAATGCACCTCCTAAACCTTAAAACCTTGATTCTATTGAAGAGTTGATAGTCTTGGGTTGACAGGAGCCCCATCATAGCTTGCAACCTTTTGTTGTCCCACATTAGACCTAGGCCCTTGTTGCTTTGAAGACCTAATAGATTTTAGGTCAAGTTTTGAGGCTTCATATAGGTGATTAAAAAGTTTCGAGTGTTTTTCATATTTCCTTAAATAATATCCATTGCACCTATGTCTGTTTGAATCTCTGTCATTTTCACAAATGTATAGAATTGGTTGTCTGGTGTGATCCAGTCGGTGAATATGATGAAATGGAATCTAGTTTGGTGTTTTAAACATATGCCTCAGTTATGAAGGTCTATGATCTGTATGTGAGGACCTACGATCCACAAACAATCAGTTCTGACTCTTAGTAGGTCCACCAACTCTCAAAGCCTGATCTCCATTGCCACAAGGATGACAAGAAAGTTGAGGTATGGTATTTTCTGCAAAATAGTTGTTACTGCACTACAATCTCAAGCCCATGACTTCCCCCTTCGTCATTCTACAATTGTTACTATAGGTTTGGTTTTCTATTATTTTAATAACATTTTATTAAAATATTTGTTTGAAAAAAAAATTGTACGTGAACAATATTCAAATAATTATTTTTAATTT
>VDFB02000002.1:13016120-13055562 GCA_007258455.2 Sequoia sempervirens | reverse complement strand
CTAAATATTTGCCCGTTTCGTCGAGCCGACGACGAACTTCTGGTGCAGTTCGTCGGTGGATAAACAAAGTTTTCGTCGATATTCCGACAAAATCCCGACGTATGTCGCGATCCTGCCAACCGACGATTCTTCGCCGTTATTTCGACGTTTACTTTTTCGTCGTCCTTGCGACGAAAAAATAGCGACGGAAAATTTTTGGCCATTGCGTCGCTCTTCCGACAGAGATTTGTCGAACGACCGACGAACGACCGTCGGAAAATGGTGTCAAATCCTGTAGTGAAAGTATGCTAGAGAGATGCTTAAAAAGTTTCAGATGGATGAATGCCATCCAGTTAGCACTCCAATGTCTACTAGATGTAAACTTACTAAGGTTGATGATTCCCCTGATACAAATCAAACTAAATACAGATCAATGATTGGCAGTTTGTTATATTTAACTACTTCTAGACCTGACATTATGCAGGTTGTTTGCACTGTTGCACAGTTCCAGGCATCACCTAAAGAATCCCATGTCACTTCTGTTAAAAGAATTTTTAAATATATTCAGGGTACTCTTAATTATGGTCTATGGTATCCTAGAAGCAATGATTTTTCACTGATTGCATATACTGATGCTGACTGGGCTGGTTGTTTGGATGATAGGAAAAGCACCAGTGGTGCTGCATTCTTTCTTGGTGATCGATTAGTGGCATGGCACAACAAGAAACAAGAATATGTTTTTCTCTCTACTGCTGAAGCAGAATACATTATTGCCACTTCATGTTGTACTCAAGTTCTTTGGATGAGTCAAACTCTATCTGATATGGGTATTGGAATTCCTAAACCTGTTTCTATTCTCTGTGACAACACCAGTGCGATAAATATTTCCAAAAATCTTGTTTTGCACTCTCGCACTAAACATATTGCTATCAAGTTTCATTTTCTTCATGAAAAGGTTTTGGCTAATGAAGCCTGCTTACAATTTTTTGGCTCTCAAGATCAGGTAGCTGATATTTTTACTAAGCCCTTAGCTAAAGAGCTATTTGAAAGGTTGAGACTTCGATTGGGAGTTATCTCTCAATCTTTACTTCTATGATTTTCCATGCATTGGCTTAGGGGGAGCATGTTATATGTTTTGATTCACTTACAGCTCTCCTACAATCTTGGTTGCTGCACTATTATTTTCTTTGCAGCTGTTTCTCTTGGAGTTTTGCTTGGCTTCTCTATTGTGTTCATCTATTCTTTGCCTTGAGGAAAAAAGGGGGAGAGTCTTTGGTGTTTTGCCATCAAGGACAAAGGGGGAGTTTGTTGAAATTCAGTTGTGTTTACAGTTTGTCCTTGATGACAAAATATCTTTTAGTTTGTTCTCATTGATAATCTGGTTCAGAATGGTTCTCCTTGCACTTCACAGGTTATGGATGTTTCTCTTTCGGGCTTACTCATATCGGTGTGAGAATGGCAAGGTCTCCCCGATCCACTTTGAAATGTCTGAGTTGCCTATTGGCAAGACATTTCAGATGTCTGGGCGATTGAACTTAACATACAGGCTGCTTTCGGCATAACATTAGCACTATCTTGGTGACCGGCACAAGAATGATTATTTCGGCAAGACTTCTTTCCTATTTCGGTGATAAAAAGGAACACTTTCAGCATATGTTATATCGTCAAGATAAGGTCTTATCAAAAATAAAATGTCACACCGACCCACTTCAAAATGAGCATATCGGCAAAGGTTGTGGATATCAGGGTGGTGTCTCACGAGTTCTATATGTCTCCCTGACTTGTGCACTTGGAACGGTTCGTCAGCGAAATGTTATTGTTCGTGGCAGGGTCTCGCCGAGTCTATTGGTGTCTCATCGACCAGTGGTGGGAGGTTGCACATCGGTCAGAGTTGGGTCATCGGCATAAGGTCACAGCGATGTTCATGTGTCACACCGACTCCACCTGTAGAAAAGGTATCTTCAGTGAAACATAGTGTAGTCTTCATAACATCTCACTGATAACGATATGTCACAGCGACTTTCAATGGATATCGGTCAGCGATAAATTTTCCTTCGACAGGACTTTCTGGAAGTCTCGGCGAATAGAAATGGTCATGTGGTATTTTGGTGAAACTAATGGCTATCGATATAATGTCTCTACGAACCCGTCAAGTCTTGGCGACTATGTCTAATGAGGGGCTTTCGGCGAGAGGTTTGTAATGTCTCAGTGACTCCGAGTGAATGAAGTGTTTCAATATGACAAAGACCTTTGGTATAACATAAAGTAATCTCTGAGAGGTCTCTCTGATGTCAAAAGGCTTCAGTGATAGTGAATGGAAAACAAAAGGGTCTAGTTGGTGAGAAAAACAATATGTTACGATGACAATATGTATCGAATGTCTTTCAGTAAAACAAAGACCTGTCTACAAGTTGTCTCTCTGAAAGTTGAAGGCTACAGCGACTCTCAAGAGTAAAAAGGTTTTTTGATGTGACTTAGTGTTCTCTACGAAAGGTCCCCCCGAAAGCGATAAGTCACGGTGACTTGGAAATGTTAAAGTCTTTCGGTGAAACACTGCGAAATCTACAAAGCGTCTCCTCGACAGGAGGATGTCACAGTGACAGATAGAAGGATGCTTTTGGTGAGAGAATCTTTAGGCTAAAGCGACTTCACAGAGTCATAGTGATATCTATGAGGATGACTGACTGCGTTATAAATTGCTTTTGACAGAACTATATGCTTGTCTCAGCGAATTGTTACGAAGACTCAAACTCTGTGGCCGTTTATGGAAACTTCAAAATACAGTTATAGGCTGACATCATCGATTGAATTGAATCTCAGATCCGTTACATAACATGATATTCATTGAGTTTCTTTTTGAGCCGTTGTGCTTTTTGGATGATTTGCAGCTCGTTGGATAAGCATTAATATTGATCTTTTCCATCATCGACATTCTGTCAGTATTCAGCTTTATATTCAAAAATCAGCAAGAGTATCTGCAGATTTGGTGAAAAACGATTTTGAAGATTTCTTCACAATCGACATACTTGAAATGTAAATATATAGCAGTGTTGAAAAACTGAAAAAGTTGTTGCTTGTAATTCTGAGAGTGTCATTTCTTGTCTATATATGAATGAATGTACTCTACAGAAAGATGCGTGCTTAACTGAAAATAGAGAAATCCTCCGAGTCACTGTTATTGTAATTTGTAATTTGAGTGAGGAGTTGGTACTCCTTGAGATGGGTGTCTCTAAATGAGGGGTTGGTGCTCCTTGAGTTGGTGCTTAGAATTTTAGCCTATAAGGCTTTTGTGAACTTTTGTTTAAAAGATTAAGCTAGGAAGGCATTTAGGGAGTGGTTTTATACCCTAGGAGGGTTTTACACTCGGTAAATTCTGGAGTCTTCTTGTTCTTCTGAGTTCCCTTTGCTTTACTATATTGTTGATTATTTCAGTTCACTGTTTGGGTATTATCTTTCTCAATTCTGTTTATGAATGATTACATTCAATTCATGAATGCATTAATCAGAGTATATTGAGATCAGATATGTGCTATAGTTATTTGAATTTGTGAAAATTGGTCAAATAAGTTATAACACTAATTCACCCCCCCCTCTCAGTGTCATTTTAACTCCAACATTACCATCAATTCCTTGAAAACTAAATCTTTTTGTTGGATGACATTTTTAAAGATCTACACATTCCACACCTTTATTTGTTGTTTCACATGCTTCAATTTACAATAAAGTTGATACATCTTCGAGCCTTGTTCAAAAAGTGCATTTGTCCACCATTATTTCACTAAATCCATGAGTTGTGGATGTCTAAGCCACATGCCTTCAAACTTGAAAGATGACTTCTTTTTAGGTAGGGAAGCATTTGAGATAGATAATGAGATAGCATAGTGATTACAACCCACCATAGGAAAAAAAATGATTCCAAACCATGCTGACCCAACAACCAATTTGGGGACACTAAGAATTTGTCTAACCTTTCTACAATCTGCAATAAACCTTTTCTCTAATTAGTCCAGGTATATTTCCCTTTAAGTGGCACAATATCTCTTAAGGCATTAGAGAGGATGAAGGAAGAAAAATCCTCGATCACTTTGAGGGGTGGGCATATCCCCCTGGATTTTTCTTGAAGCTTAGCTATTGCATTAAAATTCCCACCCAAAACAATCTTTACATCCACCAAACCAACTAAATATCATGTTAGCTCTTACCAAAGATACTTTTTATTAGTAGTAGTTGTAGGCCCATAAATGTTAAAAATGCAGAAATTCATATTATATTTGGATACCTCTAGCAATTGCTAATTAGTCTCATTTCTTGATACATTAACCTAGACTAATTTGGGGTTCCATAGTGTTACAAGTCCCCCAAAATCTCCTCATTCCGTAGAATGAGAAGAGGTCCACTTTACCCATTTCTATATAGTAGCTTCATATGATTCCCCAGATAACTTTGTTTCTTGCAATAAAACAATATCAGCTCCACAAGCATCTATTTGATGCTTGAAATGAGCCCACTTGTTAGGGGCATTATTTCCCTTGACATTCCATGATAAAACCTTCATTGAACTCAAGGAGAGTAGCATGCTCTCCTTGAACTTTTATTTGTAGAATTGGGGATAAAATCAAATATAGTTTTTTGAACTCTTTCTTTGATTTCCTCCTTAAGTTTAGTAAAATTTGACTTCCTCCCCCTTTTACCTGGTGATTTCTTCATAATTGATTGAGATGGCATCTTAGATATGGATATGGGAGTTAAGAAATCAAAATTTGTCTTTTCCTATTCTATTAAATGAGTTCTTGCTTGTTGTTGCTATGTCATTATATGAAGATCCTATTCAATCTCTTCTAAATATTTCCAATCCAACATCTGAGCCCCTTTATCCCCTATATAAGAATGTTTCTCTATTTTTTTAGGAGATCCCTGATTTGTCCTTTTGCATCCTTCCAATATAATTCATCCCAATTTTCCTCATGTATTATTTCCACTATTTCCTTGCTTATTGTACCCCTTATTGGTTCCCCCCAATGATTCTCTACTACAATCTCATATGCTATCTCATGAAACAGTTCTAAACCTATTAATACTAGAAAATAGTCAGCTAATACTTCTAGCTCATCTCTTCCTTCAATTGCTTATCACTTTGCATTTCTAGGTTATTCGTACCTACTTGAGAATCAGGTGTAACAAGCAAAAGAGGGTGAGTACAACCCTTATATCTCCTGCACCCATTTGTAAGTGCTCCAAGGGAAAGTGAGCAACCTTCAAACATTAACTTGCTAACTATAAAATCCATATGCTGCTTTGAAACTTGAGGCAATTCAGGTGAATATAAATGGAGGGAGTACCCCTATAAAACTACATCAAAAACTCTTTCTTGTTCCCAATTTGTAAAGAGAGATGGATCTTCCTCTTAGGCTTACCATGTACTACCATCTCCATTTTAATCTTTTCTCTTCGCTCACTTTTATCTTCCTTAGAAATATGCTCTTCCAACTTTGACAATGACTAAACACCATAAAAAATTGTAGGGTTTGTAGATGACTCATCATCACAAAGCATAGATTTCGCTCTTCCATCTCTGGCAGTGATTGCTCAACATGAAAATTTGTAGGGTTTGTAAAAGATAGCTCCTTATTACTATGCCCACCGTCCCTAATTTCATATCCCTCCCCTGATTGGCATCTTGTTGCCTTATTCCCTAACATGTGGCAGTTTAAACAAGCATTTTATGGGGTTTCTACTAGAATATTTTGATACCATTTACCAAATTTAGAGATCAAGTGAATCTAAGTTGGTATGTGTTTTGTTATGTCAAACAATAAACACATTCTGACTAGATTTGAAGGATTCCTAAAGAAAGAATGATCATTCCTTAAGAATATCTCAATATGGTTTGCTATTATTTCTAATAGATTCAGCTCCCTGTATTATAATGGAAAACCATTCAACTAAACCCAAAAAGGAGCAAATTTAGGCAAAAAATATTTAGCCTTAAAATTAGAGATCCATGGCTACATACAGTCTTGAACCTTCAAAAATCCATGATTTTACTTTATACACCACATCCATATGCTCCTTAGTTGAAATAACACCATAAAGATTCCCTTTGATTGGTCTAGGTAAAAAAGTTTAACAACCCCCTCCCATTCTACAAAAAAAAAATCCCTTAACTTTCCTAAATGAGGTGTTAAGTTTAAAAGCTTAGAAATCAGAGCCTTCCCTCTAAGATTGATGATTTGAGGCTACAATAGATCTTCAAAAAATGTTATTTGTACAAAACCCTTTTGAGTTGCTGACATTGTCTGTTGATCTTTTAGATTTTCTCCTCTACCTGCATGTAGCTTGTTGTCATCTTGAGGGTTTTCTTTGTGCCTCCAAACCTACTTACTTACTCTTTTCTTGTCTGCTTCTTGTTTCTTATTTTCTTAGATCCAGTTTTTGTTGTTGTTGTTATGGAGATTCCGAAGAGCAGGAGTTAGCATGCAATCCTTCTAAGCATTTTGGTCATTTGAAGCCTTTCCTTTCTTAGATTGGTTTCCCTCCTTTCCTTTATCTTGCAGATCCTTTTGAATCCTCTAATTTTTGTACACACTAAACTTCATCCTTGTGATCATTTGGTATAAAATCTTGTTGCTTATGAGAGGCAACTTAGCGTAGAGGTCTCCTTTATCCTTTTTCCTAGAATGCACCTCCTAAACCTTAAAACCTTGATTCTGTTGAAGAGTTGATAGTCTTGGGTTGACATGAGCCCCATCATAGCTTGCAGCCTTTTGTTGTCCCACATTAGACCTAGGCTCTTGTTGCTTTGAAGACCTAATAGATTTTAGGTCAAGTTTTGAGGCTTCATATAGGTGATTAAAAAGTTTCGAGTCTTTTTCATATTTCCTTAAAAAATATCCATTGCACCTATGTTTGCTTGAATCTCTGTCATTTTCACAAATGTATAGAATTGGTTGTCTGGTGTGATCCAGTTGGTGAATAGGATGAAAGGGAATCCAGTTTGGTGTTTTAAACATATGCCTCGGTTCTGAAGGTCTATGATCTATATGTGAGGACCTACGATCCACAAACAGTCAGTTCTGACTCTTAGTAGGTCCACCAACTCTCAAAGCTTGATCTCCATTGCCACAAGGGCGACAAGAAAGTTGAGGTATGGTATTTTCTGCAAAATAGTTGTTACTGCACTGCAATCTCAAGCCCATGACTTCCCCCTTCGTTATTCTACAATTGTTACTATAGGTTTGGTTTTCTATTATTTTAATAACATTTTATTAAAATATTTATTTGAAAAAAAATTGTACGTGAACAATATTTAGATAATTATTTTTAATTTGAAAAAAATAAAAAAAGAAAAAAAAGATTAGGTCATCTTATGCGTGTCGTACACATGGGATTTTCAAAACAACAATTATGGCCAATACAAAATTAACCAAAAAAATTATATTAAAAAAAAATTACAAAAAAATATCATGAACATTCTTCAATGTGTTAGATATCATTTCCCAAAAGGATTAAAAAAGAGAAAATTATTTAGGTCAAAATATAGATGATGTACACGTGCATGGTATGGTAAAAAAAAGTGACTTTTAAATAGTGGTTTTTAGACATGCCTATTGAAAATCAATTTGTGTCATCTGGGTATTAAAATAAATTACATATTTGGAACTAGACTCTGAGTACTACATTTCATATTATTGAATTTTTTTAAGATTTAGTCTTTAAGTGCTTCTAATTTTTAGGTCAATTTTGACAAATTATGATTATCAGGGAAAACACTTCCACTTTTTGGCCAAAAAGTGGACTCAACTTCTTGCACACATAGTTAGATAGTATTGCCTCATAAACAATAATAGTCTACCACCTATTTTATAGATATGAATTGTGCATATTCCTATCATTAGTGATTTATGGATAATAGTGACAAGTTAAATTTTCCAAGTATAGCCTTATCCTATAGAATTAGAAATTGAACATTTTTTAATTTCTACTCTATTAAATTGCATTAATATTAGTGTCCATTCTCATAACATATTTTAGGTTTTTTTTCAACCCTAGCCTTATCCTTTTCCTAATCAAAGTTATAATTATATATTTTCCAACCATTATTTCACTACATCTTAATTTCAAATTTTATTAAAAATAATGTTTATTGGTTGATGTGGAGGTTACAATTTAATAATCAAATGACAATTAATTTCTCCTCCATACTATTCTTTATCCTCTTGCATTCTCAATTATTGATATGATAACTTTTTAATTATAGCTCATTCATCTTCACTAATTTTTACCACTAACTCTCATTCCATAATATTTTTGTTAACATTCTTTTACAAAATATTACTAAAGCTCCTAAAATTCGTAAGTATTTGTGAAGGAATAAGATACTTTGGTTGTTATCAATAGTGGCATGGTGTGATGGTTAAGTTGTTGTGTTGTTATTCTTGTCATCAAGGTTCAAACCCCATTGGGGTGTAATTGTTGAGAATTTATATTCTAGGGGTGAGGTCCCCCATTTGTGACCTAATCGATTTATATCTCCAGAGCAAAATAATTTATCCCTCTTAATAAAAATAGATCCTTTGGGTATTCAAGAATTCACAAAGAAATCATTTTCAACATTGTAGGCTTTCATGGTTGTAAAGTATTTATTTTTATACCTAAATATTTATTTTCTAATTATTATAAAATCATCAATATCCAATTTAGTTTCTACTATATATATATGAGAAACTTGTTTGGAATATTTGTTTTTCCTTTATTTCTATTATTATCTATATTATTTTTAAATATAATTATACATTAGAGATTTTATGTTATTATTCCTCTCTTGAGGAAACATTCACATATCTTATTTTCTCCATTGTTATCCTTTTTCTAATGAAAACATTTATATTAGATTTGTGTTGCCCTCTTCTTTACAAATAATTTGTAAAACCCTTCTTTTCATTTTCTATACCTAAATTAAATATTCTAAATTCTATTTTTTTCTAATTTTTATTAGCAAAAAGAATAGAAATTTCCATTTCCATTTCCATTTTTTATAGATGAAAGTGGCTATAGGGGCCACACCCTTAACATAGTATTAGAAAACAATAATTTCAACTAGTTGTTCTAGAGGAGGGCCTTAATACATCATTCTATCATGTAAACTATGCTTTCAAAAAGGAACTAGAGCCAAAATTGTCCTAGTCAAGAAACATTTATTAACCTATACATTTATATTCTTCTACATGATATTGTTTGCATGCCAAAATGAATCTACTAGAATACCATAGACTAATCACTTGGCTCACCATCATACTCTTCCATTAATTTTGAGTTGTTCAAGAAAAGTTACCAATCCACTTATGTCACAATGCAATTCTAGAAACTAGCTTGAGGAAGTTGATTCCCCATAGTTAACTCTTTCACCTAGAATTACCATCTGAACTAAGCCAACCTAATTATGAAAGGTTCATCCATGGTCGATAGTAACAAGGTGTTGGACCACATTTGTCATTGTTTCAAAAGATTGATCTATCAATGCTCGATACAAATGGTAGAGACATGGACCACATGAGAGGAGGTTAATCCCTTGTCACAAATCCTGTGGGGAGCACTAACCATCTGCCAACAATCCCCTCCTTAGCATTACCCAAGTGGATTTGAGCCCATGACCCAACACTTTGATACCAATTTTTGTCCCACATTTACCATTGTGTTGAAAGTTTGATCTATAAACATCTAATACAAATGGTAGAGACATGGATTACATGAGAGGTGGTAGTCCCTTGTCACAAATCTCAAGGGGAGTATTGACCATCTTCAAACACAAGGGTCGATCCATGGTCATGTCTTATGATTAAGGTTAAAGTTGAGGCCCATAATAAAAATTTCCATGATCTATTATGCAAACCCTCTACCACTATGGCCTAATAAGAGACTTCATCAAAACCTTCACATAGTCCTTACTTTCCATAGCATTGAGAATATTATATAGAAGGATGGATGGATCAAGATGGATCAAGTCCTACTATAGAAGATTCTAGAGTTAATTTGGATCAAATCCTAGCTATCCTAAATGAAATAAAGGAAAAATTGGGGGATTTAGAACAAGAGGTAAGGATGGGAGAAAATCATGAAGAAGATGAAAAAATTAAAGACCAAGAGAATAGGTCTTAAAAAGAGTACGGTGAAACTAAAAGGAATTTATGGAATCTAGAAGATAAATTAAGGAAAAGGTGTAAAGAATTAATTGAAAAATGAACTTTCTAGAGATATGAAGAAAATCATCCTGCAAAATTTTGATGGAATGATAATATGTGATGGAGTTGAAGAATGTCTCATTGATATGAAGTACTTTGAGAAAAAAATATATTCAAAGATAACTAATGAAATTTAAGGAGCCTATCAGTTATTTGGTGAAGCATCTACTTGGTTGATGAACAAGAAGACATTATTTGGATTAAATTCCCTAATTCTAATATGGGATCAATTTGTGGTTATTTTCAGATAGAGGTGGTTACCTCAGTTATAATTTGATTAAAAACTAATTGATTTCTAGAATCTATGTTAGGGAGATATGCCAATAATAGAATACTAGGATAAACTCACCAAACTAATTAAATATGTGCCACAATACTAGTATGATGAATAGTTTAATATAAGGAAATTCATCATGGTTTTGAATCTATAGATTGTAGGAAATGTGTATGTTCATGGTCCAACCACCTTATACCAAGTCTTTTAGAAGAATTAAGTAGGAGAAAAATATTAAGTCCATCTCAGATTATTGAGATAATACTCAAAATAAATTTGGATGGACTAAATCAACAACATATTTCAAGAAGAATTGGAATCAAGATTCTAAAACCAATTCAAATGGAAAAGGGCATAGAAATAACTAGAATGACTTCCAAAATGGAAAAATAAATAAGGACTTTAAAAGGGGAGATAATAATAAGAATGATCAATTGATAGAGAAGAAAGGACCTATTAGTGGATATTTTTAGCTATGGAGATGATCATTATGCTAATCAATTCCCAAATAAGAGCCAAGAGAACCAATTTTGCATTCATTCTTTACCATTTCAACCTAAAGCATTCTAGTAGAGGATTCATGTAGCTATAGATAATCGTCAAGCGAAATTTCAAATCACCCCAATTGAGAATACATGCATTTTATTTAGGATTCCAATTTCTATTCTTATAGACACCAATGTTACTAAGAGTTTTACAACACCTAATTTTTAAAAAATAATTCCTAAGAAAGCTAGTTTCATCGTTAACCCATGGTCAATAGAATATGTAAACCAGTCAAGAGCTCAGGTAGAGAACTGCCTATTTGAAGTTGAAGTGAGATTACCTTCTTTCTTAATAGAACTTAACCTCTATGTATCCCTTTTGGGATCCTATGATGTTATCTTAGAGATGATTTTCCTAATAGAACCATACGAAAATATATTTGTTACCTAATTTTTCTTTCAACTCAATCAAGTGGAGCTAGAACATTTGCAACTAAAGATAAAGGTACACACTATTTTTTGCTAGAGTTCCATTTATATGCACAAAATTATTATCAAATGAATTACAGTTTATTATGCAAGTGTTTACAAGAGAAATATTTCACAAGCTTTGCATAAATGTTGTCTTTTATTGATAATAACAAATGTATGGTGTCCCACACAAGTCATGGGAATAACTATTTCATAACAATATAAGATGTAAAATATACATTTGAAGAAATAGAAAAGAAAGAGCATATGAAAGGAATAGGGATCTGTCATTTCCTAAATGACGAACCCCAAGTTGAACTATTGCATCTTTGCTTTAGTCCCTTTCGCTTGGTTGCTCTAGAAGTTGACCTGTTGCTGCTTGAAATGCCTACAAGAGATTAGAAAATTTGCATTACAGCTCTAGATCCATATTATCTAAATATACTACATCAAAAAATATATATTCTATGATTATAAGGCATTGAAACAGTTTTAGTAGTATCAAAAATATCCCGAAAGCATAAGAGTATCATCAATTATCATGAAGCATCATTGGAAGCTTTTAGCTTCACTATTTTTTATCTAACATGTTTGTTCACTATGCAGGTATAGGTGAAATTTTCATTGCTGGATTATTTTCATTTTGACATCACAACATGTGGAGTAAAATGGGATCCTACAAGAGTTGAGCCCAACTGTTGGTAACACAAGGGTGGACAACTAAGAGGAGGGGTGAATCAGTTGTCTCAGAAATTAAACTTATTAAACTTATTCTCATATTTGATAAATAAACATGAAATCATAAACCATCACCACATCAAAAATACACATAACACCAAGAATTTTTACGTGGAAACCCTATTAGGGGAAAAACCATAGTGGAGGTTAATCCACAAGATTATACTCTGTTAAAAGTATAAAGGAATTATAAATGGGGAATGCACGTGCATTCAAGTACACTGCTTAGAGCTCACTGCTCAAATATAAAAAGGTTTACTGCCCAAGGAAGACACACTATCTTATAGAAACATTTGGATTACATCCACAAGATTTTGAAATGAGAAAATAGTATCTGCTAATGCTTGATTACAGTTCTAGTTAAGAACATAAACATCTACTCACTCTTCTTCACACTTTAATTATGCCTTCAAAAGATTAAAACATTATTCACACATAGGACTCGCACATCACTCACTCACACACACACACACACACACACACACCTTCAAATAGTACAAACAATCTCTCATATATATCTTCAACTAGGGATAACATCATCTACATGCCGGCCTCAACAAAATATAAAATATTTACAAACTATTAGCCCAATCCATAAAAAATTTACAATGAAAATCAACCAATGTCAGCCAAAACATAGTGAAGACCCAAAAAAACATCCTCAAACATGAAAAACCTCCAAAAATTATTCCTTAAAGATCCACAACATGCTACAATCACCCTGTCGGTCATGAACAAGAAAAACATGAACTCACAAAAGAAAATCACCAATTGCGAGCACAACAATCAATGTGGATGTACAACACACAATCTAGAAACATCCACAAGCATATTGAATCACCACAAAAGCATCCACAAAAATTTAAATTACTAGAATCACATCAACATCTTTCAAGAACACCAATTGAAGCAATAGGATAACTGTCAAAACATAGATACTCATAACTCGATCAAATCTTCATGCATATCTTTGAAACTTAACATGGATAAACTAGATATACTCGACAACAAACCCTTTAATCCAAAACCTCTTATCAACAACATACCGTACTACCCAAAATACTAAACTTCACTGCACTACTGACAACTTGCAACTTATTTTATTACAATTTTCTCAATATCCTCAACATATACAACCTTAAAGACATTAATTCCAATTGTGTTGAAATCAATTACAACCACATATCAACAACATCCAACAATCTCCCCCTTTGGCATTGATGGAAACACATGATGTGAAAAAAACCATCAACACAACTTTCTCTTAGCACTTTCTCCCCCTTAGATTTTGACTCTTATCCCCAAATAATTCACAATTTTTCACATGACTCTTCTCCCCCTTTGACATCAATGAAAAAGATACACATTATCTTTCTCCACACAAGCTCTGAACCACATTTCTGATCATTTGACTACTCCCCCTAAGTAGCAACCACCACAACATCAATCTAGAACATAACATATGACTATGAAATGCACAAATTGATGCAATTTAATACATCTTAATTCTGATTAGGAGGGGTAATCACCCCTAGCTTCCCTTTGAGATACTCAAAAGTATCTTTAGGAAAAGGCTTGGTAAAGATATCTACAATTTGTTCCTTAGTGGGCACATACTCCAATTTGACTTCCTTGTCACTCACCTTCTCTCTCAAAAAGTGAAACTTGATAGATATATGCTTGGTTTTTGAGTGCATCACTGCATTCTTAGAAATATTAATTTCACTTCAATTATCATAGAATATAGCAATAGGCTCATTATACACAACTATGATATCTTTCAACATTTGCTTCATCAACAATACTTGAGTACAATTGTTAGCAGTAACAATGTATTTTTCCTATGCAGTAGATAAAGAAATGGCATTTTGCTTCTTACTTAACCATGAAATCAACTTCTTTCCCAAGAAAAATGCACCACCACTAGTACTCTTTCTATCACTCACATTTCTTGCCCAATCAGCATCAGTAAAGGCACTCAAAGCAAAGTCATCTTCTTTAGGATACCATAGGCCAAAATCAACTATCCCCTTCAAGTATCTAAAAATCCTCTTCGTAGCTGTCACATGAGATTCCTTAGGATCAACTTGAAATCTTGCAATAATGCATATGGAATTCATGATATCAGGTCTAGTTTGAGTCAAATAAATCAATCCACCAATCATTGATTTGTATCTAGTCTGGTTTTCTTTAGGTGAATCATCATCTTGTGTCAACTTACATCTGGTCACCATAGGTGTACCAACCAACTTTGAATATTCCATACCAAAATTCTTTAGTAATTCTTTCACATACTTGGAATGAGATATAAAGATACCCTTATCTAGTTGAGTAATTTGAAATCCTAAAAATAAATTCATTTTTCCAATCATAGACATCTCAAACTCACTCTACATCTCATCAACAAACTTCATGCACAAAAAATCATCTCCTCCAAAAATGATATCACCAACAAAGACTTCTACAATCAAATCTTTATCATGATCAATCTTAAAATATAAATTATTGTCAGTAGTACCTTTATTAAATCCAAGCTTCAACAAACACTTGTCCAATCTAGCATACCATGCTCTTGGGGCTTGCTTAAGTCCATACAATGCTTTCTTCAACTGAAAAACCATATCTCCTTAATTATTCAATTGAAATCCATCAGGTTGCTCAATATACACTTCTTCTTCCAATTCACCATTTAGAAATGCTAACTTGACATCCATCTAATAAACCTTGAAGTTTTTGTAAGAAACATAAGCAAGAAATAATCTCATAGCTTCAATCCTAGCAACAGGGGAAAAAGTTTCTTCAAAGTCAATTCCTTCCATCTGAGAATATCCTTTACACACCAGTCTTGCTTTGTTTCTAACAAGTTCACCTTGCTCATTCAGTTTGTTTCGAAAGACCCATTTAGTTACAATTACATTTTTGTCCTTAGATCTAGGAACAAGAATCCATGTATTATTTTTCTCAATTTGCAGTACCTCCTCTTTCATTGCTTCCACCCAATGTTCATCTTTGCATACTTCATTGACACTATTAGGCTCAGTCTTCTAAATCAAATAGTATTCTTCTGCAATTCTTCTCCTAGTTTGAGCACCTTTTTTTCTTATCACCTATAATTTGATCTTCTAAATGATTTAGTCTTACATACCTTGGAGTCTTGGGATGTTCTTGAACTTCAAGCTCTTGTGATATCACTTCTGCACTTTCACTAGTTCCTTCCTCTTGATTTTCCTAATTCACCAGAATGATCTGAGCTTGATTTGAAGTTTGAACTTTCTTTCCTTTGTTTGAACTATCATTCTGATCATCTGAATCATATTCACAGGTTCTAGATGGTCTGATTGTGTCTTCATCAACCTTGACATTAGCACTTTCAACTACTTTCCTCAATCTCTTATTGTAGCACCAATAGGCTTTACTTTTAGTAGAATAACCAAGAAAGATTCCTTCATCACTCCTAACATCAAAATTTCCTATATCTTCATCTCTTTTTATATAACATTTACTCCAGAAGATTTTGAAGTATCTAACAGTAGGCTTATGACCATACCATAGCTCATAAGGAGTCTTACCATTATCAACTTTGACTTGTACCCAGTTGAGAGTTTAAACAATAGTACTCATAGCTTCTCTCTAGTAGATATGAGGAACATTTCCTTCTAACATCATAGTCCTAGCAACTTCTTCAATTTTCTTGTTCTTCCTTTCCATAACTCCATTTTGTTGAGGGGTCCATGGGGCAGATAATTGTCTCTTTATTCCATGCTCTTCACAAAAAGAATTAAAATCACCAAAAGTGAATTAACCATCTCTATTTGATCTTAAACATTTAATCTGCAGACCTGTCTCTATCTCAACCATAGCCTTGGAAATATTGAATTTCTCAAGAGCTTCATATTTTTCCCTTAAGAAAGTAACCCACATCATTCTAGAATAATCATCAATAAGTAACATGAAATACATGTATCCTTGTAAACTTCTGACTCTAGAAGTACCACACAAGTCAGTATGCATAAGCTCCAACACTTCATTTGAACAATGTTGTTTTCTTTGAAATGAAACTTTAGTTTTCTTCCCTAACTGACATTCCTTGCATATAGTAGTGGTAGGTTTTATCAACTTAGGAAGATCTCTCACAGCCTAAGTACAACTTTTACCAACAACATTCAAGTGAAAGATATTACCTTTGGTTTTTGTACCTGATGCAATCACATTTTTGGAACTCCCCAATATTTTGCACTTTCCATCCTTGAATTGAAGATTGTATCCTTTGTCAACCATCTGTCCAACAATTAAGATATTATGCTTCAAACCTTCCACATATAGGACATCATTAGTATTATTCTTACCATCAAGATAAAGTGGTCTTCCTTCACTTCTTTCCACCATGAAGGTGTTTGGTGTCAAACTATTTTGTGGTTGGACATTTGAGGTGCATACATTTCATTAAAGTCAAATTAAAGAAGGTTATTTATGGTTGCAGAAGTTATTTATGCAAGGTCAACCATTGGAGAAGTGTGTGATGTGGAGTTTGATGTGAAATGAAGTATATATGAATGTGTTGTGATTTGAGTGCAAGCATGAAAACTTAAGACTACCAAAAGCAATGAGGAGAAGGTTTCTACATTTTAGTGTGCCTAAAATTGCTAGAGGTAGTGAGCCGAAGGTTGCAGATGGTTGCGGCGGATTCTCTTGTTTCTTAAAGGTAGTAAACCTCCATGTAACATTTTCTTTCTATTCTCTTTTTATCTAGAAGAAGTGATCTTCTTTGGAAATGAGCATTTCTTTCTTTCTCTTGGATAGTGAATCCTTTGGGAAATGATCCCTTCCAACAATGAGCCTTTTGTAATTAGTGTTGATATTCATATATATGTGAGTTAATCCTCACCATGGTTTTTCCTTGATTAGGGGTTTTCATGAAACATTTGGTGTTCTATTGTGTATGGTTGTTGATGTGTTGATATTTCATTTGGTTACATTCATGTTGATGCTTAATAAGGGTTTGAAGATTGATAAGGGTTTGAAGGTTTTAATGCACAACTAATTTATCCCCCCTCTTAGTTGTCCTATGTGTCTAATAATTGGTATTAGAGTAGAGGTTAATTGGAAGAATCTTAATTTATTGAGGTAGATCTAGATGGTGCACAAGAATGGTTTCAAAGTCCCTATGTTTGATGGAACAAATTATGCCTTTTGGAAAGCAAGGATGGAAGCTTTTCTTGCTCATTAGGTTTTGGTGTATGGAAGTTAGTTGAATATGAATATACTATACCTAATACTACTTTGACAAGTGAAGAGGATATCAAGGATTATGAGAATAATGGAAAAGTAAGGAATGCTATCTTGAGTTGGATTTCTAATTCAAAACTTTTGAAGCTAATATGCTACAAAACTACTTTAGAGGTTTGGGTAAAGTTACAAAGTATTTATGAAGGAGATGCTAAGGTCAAGCAAGAAAAAGATGCAGAATTTCAAAGCCAAATTTGAATCCCTAAGGATTTTAGGAGATGAAGATATTGCAATCTACATTCTTAAGATGGATGAAGTCATCAATGCCATCAATAGTCTTGGTGGAAAATTGGAGGAAAGTGAAGTTGTGAAAAAGGTATTGAGAAATCTTCCTAAATATTATAGTGCTAAAGTTTTTGATATTGATGAAGCTCATAATTTGGATCAATATACTAGAGATCAATAATTTGGTGGATTAACTACATTATAATTAAGAAAGTTTGACTAAGATGTTTCAAGAAAAGAAACTACTTATAAATTTAGCAAGAAAGAGAGGAATGATGAATATGATTCTGATGATCCTGATGAGGTAGAAGAAATTTTTTAAGGAGATTGAAAAAGGGCATTGGAAAATATAGAGCTAAGTTTCAAATGACAAAAATAAAGATCATATTGTGGAAAGATAGGTCAATATGCTTCAAAATTTCTAGGAAATTTTTCAAATGAAAAACATAAAGATCATAAAGGTAAATCTTTCAAGAAGAGTTGCTATGTTAAAAAAGAAAAAAGGTACATATGATGATGAGGAATCAAACTATCTAGATATTGGAATTAATGAGTGTGTGTTCATGGTTTTAATGGTGGAACTAATTCTACTAAACTTGAAAGATGTTTGAAGGAAATTGCTCTGCAAGCTAGTCACAGTATTGAAGGAATTATGTTGACTACCTTTCATGCAAGAGAGGAGAGAAACTACTGGATAATTGACAATGGATTATCAAATCATATGACAGGGTAAGAGTAAGTTTTTTAAACTTGAGAAATATGATGGTGGTTTTGTTAAGTTTAGTGATAACACATCTACTAAGATCTATGGAAAAGGTTCAATTAGTTTCCTTTATGAAAGTGTGACATAATTTTGTAGTTTTACCCTAAAGAAGTTTGAAATGGAGGACTCTAAACTAGTATGTACTCCCATGGTTATTGGTTGTAAATTGAGAAAAAATGATGAATCTTTTAGGAAAGATTAGACCAAGTATAGATCCATGATTGGTGGATTACTATATCTAACTGCAATTAGACCAAATATCATGAATGCAACATGTCTTGTGGCAATATTTCAAGATCTTAGAGAATCACATGTGGTGGAAATCAAAAGGATATTCAGATATTTGAAGAGCACTCTAAACTATAGTCTATGTCATTCTAAGGATACCAACTTCTCTTTGAGTGCTTATATAGATGCAAATTGGGTAGGTTGTGAGGATGACAAAAGAATTACAAGTGGAGGTGCTTTCTTCCTTGGAAATAGACTAGTTTCTTAGTTGAGTAAGAAGTGATATTTAGTGTCATTATCTACTATAGAGGAATAATGTATTGCTACAAGATCTTGCTAAAAATAGGTGGTGTGGATGAAGCAAAAATTGAAAGAAAATAGAGAATCATATTATGAACCTATCTCTATCTTGTGTGATAATACAAGTGTTATCAACATTTAAAAAATATAGTAATGCATTCAAGAACAAAGCATATCTCTATCCAATATCACTTTATAAGAGAGAAAGTTGTTGAGAATGAAGTAAAGTTGGAGTATATGCCTACAAAAGATCAAAAGCAGACATTTTCACAAAGGCTCTTCCAAAATATACATTTGAGTATCTTAGAAACAAGCTAGGGGTTATTACCCCTTCTTATTTCAACTAGATGCATAAGATGGTGTATCTATCTAGGAGTGCAATTGAAGATGAATTATTTATCTTACACTAATGAAGGCTACCTCTCAAGGGGAGTAGATAGTGGTATATTTGGTTGGTTTAGTCAAGGGGATAATATCTTGTGCTTAAAAGAGAGAGAGAAGTGAAGTGTGTAGGTGTTACCATTTTCCATTGATTTCAAAGGGGGGGAGTTAAGTTTGAAAAATATAGGAAAAGAGAAGTGGAGAGAAAGAAGTCTAAAATGTAAGGAATTTGAAAGTAAGGGGGAGAGTTTCTTGTGTTGGAGATAGAGAGTTGTTTTTGTTGTTGATGTTTTTTCAAGAAGTGTTGCCATCAATGAAAAAGGGGGAGATTGTTGCAATATGTTGTCATTGATGTCAACCTATATCAAACTCTAGTGTGGTTATGATGAGAAGGTGTTTTGTGATGTTGAGAAGGTGTTGCAGATGTAGCATGGTCACTTGGTTTCCAAGTTCTTTTGAGAAAATTTGCATATAGAGTGTACAAGATGACAAGGGTGTGTTATGTATTATTCTCTACACTTCTTCATGCTTGAAGATGTGCTTGTGCATTTTGGATGTGATGTTAAAAAGTGTTCAAAGGTGTTACATCTAATTTTTTCAAGTTTTGTATCATGCAACAGTAGAAGATGTGTTTGAAAGTGTCTTGGACTATGAAGAAGGATGTATGGGAGAAATGGAATTGCTCTGCATTTCTCCACATTGAAGTTTCTTTTCTTGTATATTTTTGAATTTACTAATGATGCTTGTATATATCTTCTCTTGGAAGGTTTGGTGTTCAAATTTTCTTCAAGCTTGGTTCATGAGTTGTGTCTTAGTGATTGTTTGGTTGGTTGCATAGGATGATAGTATTCTCAATTGCATGTGTTTTCTCTAGTGATTTTGAGTATTTTTTTGGTGTTGGAATATTCCAATATATTTTGTAATGTTGATAAGTTGTTTGTAGGTTGTTTCAATACATGGTGAAGTTTGAATATGGTTGCTTGTTAGCAATAATGTCAATTTGGCTGACCTAGCATGTTAGCACTATTTGCGGATATGCTTCATGGTTTGTGGAAGTGTGATGTAGTGTGTTGGTATATTTTTGGGTCCTGGTTAACCCTTGGTGTGGTTTGCATTCATTTCTTTCCACTGTGGATGTGTTTGGTATTGACCTATTTGGTGGTTGCATGTTTAAGGTGGAGTCATTTCATTGAAGCTAACTTAAAGAAGGTTATTCATGGTTGCAAAAGGTATATGTGCAAGGTCAATTGTTGGAGAAGTGTCTGATGTAGAGTGTGGTGTAAAATGAAGTACATGTGATCATGTGTTGTGATCTGAGTATGAGCATGAATGTCTAAGACTATCAAAATTTGAGTAGAATGCATCTATATTTTAGTGTGCCTAAAATTACTAGAGGCAGTGAGTTGAAGATTGTGGATGGTTGTGGTGGATTACACTATTGCTGAGAGGTAATGAAGCTCCCTGTAATATTTTCTTTTTATTCTATTTCTATCTAGAAGAAGTGATCTTCCTTGGAAATGAGTCATTCTTTCTTTCTTTTGGATAGCGATTCCTTTGGGTAGTGAGCCCTTCTAATAATGACCCTTTTGTAATAAGTGTTGATATTCATATATATGTGAGTTAATCCTCATTTTATTTTCCCTAATTATGGTTTTCCACATAAAATTTTGTTTTCTATTATGTATTGGTGTTGATGTGTTGATGATTCATTTGTTTACATATGTGCTAATGATTAATAAGGGTTTGAAGGTTTCAATGCACAACTAATTCACTCTCCCTCTTAGTTGTCTTGTATGTCTAACATGTGGCTCCCTATGATGTATGTGAAAACATGGAATGGCAACACATTTCCATGATTATAGGTGGAAACCATTCATTACATTGTATAGCTCCTATACATCACATATATCATTCTTTAAGCGTGAATAAAAATGCACTAAACATATGATATGTGATATAGAGATCAACGACACAAATTTAAAGTGAAATTGATCTAACGATTGCATTTAAAGTTGAGACATATCAACAAAGACCATTACATCATGGTGGAAAATGAAATACCAATGGTTGATATTCAAAGTGAGCAGAGGGATACTTCTTGAAGAAAAAATTTGATGGGCAGTTACAGAGTTGAAGCTGATTTAAATGAATTTCTGAAAAATCATAAAAGTGATAGTTTCAAGGGATTGTGAAGTAGCTAAGGTTTGTGTAACTATGGAAATGGTTATTGTCATGGTCATAATGGTAGTGTGAGTGGTTTTTGAATATAAAACTTTGACATATCATGTGTATATTGGAGATGTAAATGTAGATTATGTGAAAACACATAGATTACTGAATTGAATATGTTCCAGGTGTGGTAGAGTATATTGTGATAGAAGAGAAAGCTATCAATGTGATGATATTGGTAATGGTGAATTGAGAGAAGTGCAAAGAAGAGGAGGAGAGTCAAAATTAATGAATTCAAAAGGTGTATTTCAAGTTGAAGAATAACCAGTATCAACATATATGAACTTGTAATGTTGAAGAGGTTGGTGCCTTAGAAAGAATGAGTTGGTGCTCAATTAGGAATTTAGCGTACCTTGGGGTTGGTTCCTTAAAACATTTTCTTAGGTGTGTAATGTACTTGAAGTTTTGTGCCTCAAAAAAATGTCTTGGGTGTTAATGTACCTATAAGTTGGTGCTAAAAACATATGTAATACTTTTTATTATGAGGCTGGATTAGGACAATAGATCCTAGTAGCTATTCTCACCATGGTTTTTCCCACATTGGGTTTTCCATGTATATATTGTGTCTTCTTATGTATGTGATGTTTTTGTGTGATCTTATTTCTTATCTACTTATTAATTTGGTAAAAATTTGCATAAACTAAAATACCCCCTCTAAGTGTATTAGTGTCCTTTCAACAATTAGTATCAAAGCACAAGGTTCCTTGAAGAAAGTTTAATCAACTTAAGGTAGATCTAGTTTCAAGAAAAATATGGCCAAACAAGAAGGATCTTATTCAAACAAAGCACCATTTTTGATCGAAGAAATTATGCTTTCTAGAAAATCAGAATGGAGACTTACTTGACTTCTCTAGGATTTGATGTATGACAATCTATTGTAGATGGATACACAACACCAAAAACTCCACCCACTAACTCTAGTGATAAGAAAGCTTGTGAAAATAATGATAAAGCTAAAAATTCTATTCTATGTGGTCTAACCAACTCAAAATTAGTAAAATTTATACCTTGTAAATCTGCCAAAGATGTATGGCAGAAACTACACAATATCTATGAGGGTGATGATAAAGTGAAACAAGAAAATTTTGAAACTCATAGAGTAAATTTTGAGACTCTTAAGATGAAATATGAAGAAAATATTGTAGCATATTTTCTTAGGCTGTAGATGATGTAGTGAATGCAATCAGAGGTCTTGGTGAGAATATTGAAGATAAGGTTGTTGTAAAGAAGGTTCTGAGGTCTCCCGCACAATAGTTTTATTATAAGGTCTCTACAATAGAATAAGCTAAAGATCTAGACAAGTTCTCTATGGATGAATTTTTTGGGTCTCTAATTGCATATAAAATGAGAAATGAAAGTACTTTCTCAAGAAAGAGTGAATCAACATTCAAGACTTCCAAAATCAAGAAGATAAAAGATGATTTGGAACTTGATACCAGTTCAAATGAAGAAGCAAATTTTGTCTAAATATTGAAGAAAGGAATTGACAAATATAAAGGTAGGCTTCCCTTAAAATGTTTTAATTGTGGTAAAATAGGTCATTATGCCTCAAATTTCCTTTAAATGAAAATGAAAAGGGAGATGGTTCCAAGATTCAAGAGATTTCAAAATATAAAAAAGAGAAACTATGGTAAAAAGAAGAAAATTATTTATGTAGATAAAGAAAGTAGCTCTTCAGATAATTTCCCTTCTATAAGTGAAGTTGATGAAGTAGGTGAAACCATATTTATGGCTAAAGAAATTAAAGAATGTGAAGATTTTGAAGAGGAAGAAGAAGGTGAGATAGATTTGGAAGGTGAACTAGTCTCTACTTTAGAAGACTTGAGAGGTGAAAGAAAATAGAATGATAAATACAAGTTAAGGATTGAAGAATCTAAGAAACTTGTCATTGACCTAAAAATACAGATAAAAGAATCAAAGAGAATTGTAGAGGTAAGTGTTTTGGATTTGAAGAAAAAACTAGAAGAATGTCATAAACTAGAGGCTGAAGTTGTCTCTCTAAGGAAGGAATTAGAGAAGATAAATTTGTAGTTAAATAGAAGTCTCAAGCTTGGAAAGAGTTTTGAATTCCTTGATGAAATGATTGGCAATCAAAGATATATTTTCAACAAAAAAAATTGGTTTAGGATATGGGTAAGATAAGAGTTTTAAGGATGTTATCTCTAAAAACAATGCAACCACTTCCAAGAAGTTTGAAGAGTTTGTGAAGAATAAGAGACTAAAGATCACATGAAAATGGATGATGGATTCATCAAAGTGCACAATCCAAAGAGGAGATTCAAAGGCTAACATGAAATATAAACCAAGGTTGATTATTCTTTTCATGGTTATTGTTTTTCATGTAATCAATATGAATACAAAGTTATTGATTATAGAATTAGACGTTTTAGAAAAGATAGACATAATTTTGGAAGCAAGAATCCTTTTGCTCCTTTAGATGGTCTAAATGATGTTTGTTATAATTGTTAAAATTATGGAAATATATCCAAATTTTGTAGAATTATGTTTATAAAAACCCCTAGATACGAGAAAAATAAATTTAGTTTATAAAGACCCCTAGGTAGGAGAAAAATAAATTTATCTCCAAATTTAAAAATAGACCTTCTCATTTTCATGCAAATCAAAAGAAAGAATTTGTACCCCCTACACATAAGAAAGAATCTACATAGAGTTATGAGGAAAAGAAAAAAAATAGAAAATGATATTGGAAAGAGAAAAAGAATGAGATGAAGAATGAAAATTCAATGATAGATCAAACAACTTCTCATGCCAAAGGACAAGGAAATCCTTGGGTAATTAACAATGGTTGCTCTATTCATATGACTAGAGATAAGAGAAAATTCAGTAGCTTGGATAAATGGAATGGTGGCATTGTTAAGTTTGTTGATAATACCACTACTAATATAATTGGAAAAGGTACATTAAGCATAGATGGTAAAACTAATGCTCAAGATGTGTTTTATGTAGAAGGGATAAAACATAACTTGCTTTGTGTAAACTACATGTGTGATAAAGGATGTAATTTTTTATTTCATGCTAGTGGATGTAAGATATTTAGAAAGTTAGCTTTGGTAGAATTTTTTCTAAGGAAAGTAGAATTGATAGAAAATTTTACCATATGAAAGAGGTGAAAAATGGAAGATGTATGTTAGAGAAAAATGATGAAAGTTGGTTGTGGCACAAAAGGATGGGTCACATTAGCTTTGATCTAGTGAAATTCAACAAGAAGAATGCAGTCAGGCATATGCCTAATATTGGAAAACCAACAAGTACATCTTGTAAAGAATTTCTTGAATGAAAGAAAACAAGGATAAATTCAAGACAAAAGAATATTCAACTTCTAAACCCCTAGAATTGATACATACAGATCTATGTGGACCAACAAGAACTAAAAGAATTAATGGGGAAAGTTATTTCATGTTATTAATAGATTATTATTCAAGAATGACATGTTGAATGCACAAGAAAACAAAGGGGGGTGAATCAGTTGTACCTTAAAAATTCAAAACCCTCACAAACATTCAGATCCACATTAATTCAATTAACCCTTAATATGTTAGAATGATTTATCATGAAAAAAATAATAGAAACAAAACCAAATCAACACCATACACAAAGGAACACTAGATTTATGTGGAAAATCCAAGATGGGAAAAACCACAGTGAGGATTAATTCACAATATAAAGTAATATCAACACCGAATACAATAGGGCTCACTATCGGAGGGATCATTGCCCAAAAGAAAGAAAGGCTCACTGCCAAAGGATCACTACCAAAATAGAAAAGAAGATAGAGAAGAGTGTTACAATGAAAAATCCATCTCAAAGTAAATAAAAAATCAACCACAACATCACCAATACCTTCATAATCTTTTTGAAGAATTGCATTGCATTCAATAATCTAACACATGAAAGCTCACACTACACTTCTCAAACTCGCACCCTACAATTATACAATTCACATCACTCGTATCGTACTCATGTATTTTATAATCCCTCAACACCTCAACTCATATTTATATAATCTAAAACCTTAAGACGTTCTCCAAGGTTGGCTATGCACCTCAACCATGTAAATTTAAATTAGGTCAGCACCAAAACATTCCCACGGTGGAAAGGAATGAAGGTGGACCACAACATACCATATGAAGGTCCTAAATCCACTCATAGAGGCCACGCCACACTTCCAAAAACATCGAAGAAAATTCACAAGTAGTGTAAACACCGAAGGCCAGTCGAACTTGTGTTAACACAATTAACACTTAAGCATGCACTTCCTCAAGTCTAAAGAATAATTGCAGACACCACATAACACTTGAACATGATCTAGAATATTCCACAAACACCCTGAATTCCAACAAGTTGCTTCACAACAACTTTCACTTTAAGAATGTACACATCCAATACAATCAAACAACTCTTCCATACACTACAACCTAGAAACTGACTTCCAAAGCACCAAACCATGAAAAAAATCCTCTAAAGAAAGATACACCTACTATTAGCACCCTTCCAGATCTGCAAGACCTGAAACCACTCTACAGAGAGATGTGGAGCAAGAACATTTCTCCCAAACACCTCTACAGTATATAGTTCACATAGTGGTGAACACACCTTCCTCTACAAAATGATTCAACACACAAAATTCTAAATGCAACACCTCTAAACACCTCTGATATGCAGATCTAAACTACATAGGTAGATCTTCAACCTAGAAGAACTGCAAAGCAAAACCAAAAAACTATTTTTCAACAAAGAACACATTGCAACACATTGTTTCTTCTTTTTATTCAATTTTCTCAAAAGCATTTGGAAACTAAGCACCAAAATCACATCATCAACATCTTTAGTATTTCCTCATTACTACCAAGCCAACTATAGCATGACAACTCAACTATATGTCCATAAAAAAATCTTATCAAAGCAACACTAGAGGCTGGCACCAAAAGCTTACTAATGACAACATAATGCAACAAATCAAAGCATCAACACCAACTCAATACCAACTGCACATCCTTGCAATAAACTCCTCATATAGTTGAAACCAATGACAAAACAAGCTTGTTGACATCAATAAAAACACCAATCTACTCATACTTGCAACAATCTCCCCCTGTGTCATTGATGGTAACACATGATGTGAAAAACATTAACCACCAATTTACTACTCCATACCTTTTTCCACAAAACACATTGCAACACATCATTTCTTCTTTTTATTTAATTTTCTTAAAAAACTAAGCACTAGAAACACATCGTCAACATCTTCAGTATTTCCTCATTACCACAAAGCCAACTACAACATTACAACTCAACCATACATCCATAAATAGAAGCTTATCAAAGCAACACAAGAGGTTGACAACAAAAACTTACTAATGACAACATAATGCAACTAATCAAAGTATCAACACCAACTCAATACCAATTGCACATCCTTGCAATAAAATCCTTCTCATATAGTTTTAGGGTATGTTTATTAAAGTTTTAGAGTATTTTGGCAGGCTATATTCTTGATTCCTTAAATGATTTATTCAAATGGATTGTGACTAAATAAATGACTAACTATTTAGTCATTTTTATGTGTGACTAAATAATTTTTAATCAACGACCAAAATAGTAATTTATTTACTCATTTATAGTTGAGTTTCAAAAAATGAGTAGAATTTAGTCATTTTTAGTTGTTGTGACTAAAATTTTTAGTCACCTAGTCATTTATTTGCCAAATTCTACTAGTATGTGCTTCCTTGTGTGATTAGGGCTCTCTTAATGTTGAGGGCCCTAGGGATAAGATCGTCATAAGAAGTGACATTGCATCTTTAACTAAAAGGATAAATCCGTATTGATATTAGCAATGATGATCCTGACTTGTTGCTCCTTAGGAATGGGTCACTTGCTCTTACTAGCTCGCTACCTCCATCGTTGTAGGAAGTTTGCGATCAAGTTCAATATTCTAATTTTAGGAGTCTTAACGGTTGGAAATCATAGTAAAATCAAAATTTAATAATTTTGGAATTAGCATTTTAAAGTGTTTTTGGGGTCATTAACTTCAAACTATCTTCTCTTTTGCAAGGGTGGTTGCATGCCAAATGTTTTTGGTGTAAAATATTGGAATTATTAGATTTTGTTACCTTTCTATGAATAAAAATTATTGGAGTGTGAGTTTGATATTTTTTGAAGATCTAAATAGTCAAGCTTCGTAAAGAAAAATCATGTCAGATAATATTAGTCCAAAACAAAATGAAGACACTTGATAGATTGTGGGCTAGATTGAAAAGAAAGGGTGATGGGAAATGTTATTGTCATTGCAATAATTGCAAGGGCTTAAAGACAAGATGACTTTTAATTACAACAATTGAGAAACATTGTAGGCAGCATGGTCACGTTGAAGGGGGCCATGATTATCGTCCATTGGTAAGTTTTTCATTATATGTGTTTATATTGATTGAATTTGTAAATGTTTATATCATTTTAACATTATATATATATATACTCACTTGATCATGATCATGGTTTATTTGTGTCTATCATTATTATAAAGGTGGGGCGCCCTAGGGAATATGATATGGATTATCATGGCCCGAAGAATGTGGTTTTGCAAGCAGACGAACATGGAGCTATGAATATCTAAGTTGAAGTTAATGATACTATGGAAGAAGATGATCATGTGCCAGAAAATACAGTTGAAGATGATGGTACAAATACATTGATCCATGACACATTTCGTGGTAGAGTTGATCATGATGTTCATGATTTACCTGTACTTGAGAAGGCATACGAGCCCCTTTATGAAGGCTCCCAAACAACTCTTCTCTCTGTTGTATTGTTGTTGTTGAACTTGAAGGTTATGAATGGTTTATCAAACATAGCAATCTAACAGATGTTAAGGTATGCCATATATGTCATCTTTTTTCATCTATTTTAATTGTTGTTAGTTCATCACTAGTAAATAAAGGATGAAATATGTACAATTAATATTATTTATATTAACAAATTAATTTTTTTTATAGATTGATTGGTGAATTTTTGTTACCACCATCAAATATTTTACCTCACTCATACCGAGATTTATTTGGCATTATGAAAGATATCGAAATGGAGTATCAAGCAATAAATACATGTCCCAATGATCATATTATATATCATAAACAACAGGAATTTGCAATAGAATGCCTAGAATGTCATATCAGTAGATACTGAACAGATCAACTAACAAAAAAGGTGCTTTGCAAGGTTCTTCATTATATTCTCATTATTCCACATATGTAACGATTATTTAGGTGTGAAAGCTTAGCGCAATATATGGATTACCATGGACGAAATAGAAGTGGAGATGACATTCTTTGAATGTCTGCAGATGGTTCTACATTTAGGGACATGGAGGAAAAATGGCCACACTTTAAAGAAGAACCTCGTAATCCCAGGCTTTCATTGAGAGCGGACGGTGTCAATCCATTTGGAGAGCTGAGATCTATTTACTCAGTGTGGCCTATTTTTGTTATCAACAATAACATTCCTCCATGGATGTCAATAAAGAGGGAGTACATAATGTTGTCAATGATTGTTCCAGGTATTTGTTTACATCAATTTTCTTTAATGTAGTAGCATCTCATTTGTCTTATTTGTTGCATAATGACTTATATTTTTTTCATTCAATAGTCATGTACATTAATTTATATATATTGCAGTAAAATGGTTATAATAATTATGTAATGTTTATGTTCATTCAACTAGGTAAGTACCAAGTTAAAGATATGAATATATATATTGAGCCTCTTATCGATGAGTTACTAAAGTTATGGAATGGCGTCACTATGTATGATGTCTCTAGACCAATAGGAAAAAGACAATTTGAATTCCATGCAATGCTTGTATGGACAATTCATGATGCCCCAGGGCTAACACATTTTTGTGGTATGTTATAACATTCGACTGCACTTTAACAATATTTAATTTGATGAAGTATATATCATACATGTTTTTAAAATAATCTATTCATTATATATAATTATAAAAATTGACATATTTAATCCAATTATATATGATCTTGTAGGTCTTCAAACAAAGGAAAAATTTGCATGTCCAATTTATGGTCGAAAGATGAAATCTTGTCGTTCAACAAGTTTAGGAAAGTAGGTGTTTGATGAGTATAGGAACTTCCTCCATAGAAATTATAAGTATTGAACTACTGAAAAACATATTTTCAATGGGAAAGAGGAGACTACATCAAAACCACGAAGAATGACACCTTGCCTATGGAAGTTGGAATATAATAGTATTAATAATCAAGGTTATACATCAAATCAAATTGTGTATCTATCATATATGATATGTTTTGAATTTATATTTTTATATTGTGTTGTGTTTACTCATGTTGTAATTAACAATGATTGTCGCTGTTAATTTGTTTAACTTATATGCTTCATGAAGGTCGTCAAGGCATTAATGGCCAGCTTCCATAGGGACTGAAAAGTTATCCCAGACAATTTAGTAGGTTGACCTACTATGAGCAGCTACAAATTGTGCATTTGTTTGATACAATGCATATTGGAAAGAATATAAAAAAAATATTATGGAAAATATTGGATGGAAGGCATGACAAAGAAAAAATTGTCAAAATTTGTAGTGACATTTAGGAAGCCAATCATGCAATGAAAAATGTCATTCAATTAAATAGCGATGGAGATCAAATTAATATAAGTTCCCTTCCTTGGTTATTAATAGAGCAACAAAACAATGCTATAAAATAAGTCATATGAAAAATTTGATTTCCCACAGGATTTGCTACGAACATAAACAATATAATAACAAAGAAAGGTGAATTTGGGTCAGGGATGAAAATGCATGATTGGCATACCTTCATTAAGGTAATTATTCTGGTATATTATATACACTTGTATAATGCATGTACTTTTCAGTGTATTGTGTTTACTACTTTTGGAAAAAAATCAAAAAATCATTTTATAATTGTTGCAATACGTTCTACCTCTGTCTCTCCCATACAACTTTGACAACAATGTCAAATAATTTATATATGATCTTGGAAAATACATGAGGTAAGTAGTGATATTTTTTCAATTCGTTGTATACATCTTATAATTCCCATTTGTTTTACTTGTTATGTAATATACTGTATATTTTTGTTAAATTTTGTTAATATATTTGCGCCTTGAATCACTTGTAGATGGTTGTCATCTAAAGAAATCCATAAAGAAGATATAAATTATTGGAAGAGAAAAATTCCTCGTGTAATGTGTGAAATGCAAAAGTGTCTACCTTTGATATTTTGCAATGCACAAGAACACTACCTCATACACCAAGTTGAGGAGATTGAATTGTGTGGACCTGTACACACAAGGTCAATGTGGATGGTTAAGAGGCACTTGAAATTTTTGAAGGCTTTGGTTAGAGAAAGAGCACATCCTGAGGGTTCTATGGTGGAGGGATATATGGTATACCAGACCATAGTGTACATTAGTGAATATCTTCCTAAGTTTGTAGCAAAGATCCATGTAGATCACATTTGGGATCCCAACTCCATTAACAAATTTAAAGGGGAGTACCTAATGGGGAAAGGTAGATTGAGGAAAGTGAGGTAATTATAAGATGATCATGGAGATTAATTGGAATACATTTTACATATGGTTTTTATGTATATTTTACTTATTTAATTTTTAATCTTCAATATACATCAATTATAAATTAAGGTCATATACTGTGGTATTTAACTAATATCGTCATTTGTGAATTTCAATTTTTTATTGATTGGTCGAGTGGGGATGCATTACATTTGTATGCAAACAATCTTGATTGGATGACGGTATGGATTGAACGATGTCAACAATCTGGGTCGCAGGCATTAACATGGGAAGGTGTGGCTTCATTGGTTAAAGAAGCTCATCATAATGGAGATTCCAATGTTACACAAAGGGAAATTGATTTAGCATATGGTTTAAGAGATAAAAGGTACGTATAAATATATTAATCACCCATATTATTTAATTATTTTCAAGTATATTGATGTATATATATGTTGACATTTATTTTTTTGCATACATTCGGCCAAGAATAAATATGTTTATCAATTGATGATATTGCAATAATTTTTACATGTTTGACATATTGCAGGTGAAACACCACAAGGCTATGTGGTGCAATGGCCGCAAATTTCAAATCAAAATGTTGGATGACATGAAGAAAAATTGTGATTCTGGTACAAATGCAGTATTTCAGGTGACTAATGTTTCATCTAGAAGTGACATACATCCATAAGTCTCAGAAAATCGATACTATGGGATTTTGGATGATATACTTGAGTGTGACTTTAAGTCCTTCAGATTAATTTTGTTCGACGTCCTATGGTACATGCTATGATTGAATGAAAATGATCCTAAGAGAACTGTTATTGAACATGATAATGGACTTACCATGGTTAATACAAGGTTGATTGAGCGAGATGGAAATGAGCCCTATGTTCTTCCAAGCCAATGTGAGAAGGCATTTTACTCAGAGGTTCTAGGTAAACCGAGTTGGTCATTTGTTGTTAGACATGATCCAAGAGGAAGGCCAATAAAGTATAATGTGGTGGAAGAAAAAGATACCAAAGAACTAGAAGATGATGATCAGGATCAACAGTTAGTTGATGATGTCCCTAACGAAAATGTCGAAGAGGAGGAACTAGATCATGATGATGTAGGAGTTAATGTTCATGAAGATGATATCTATGTGGATGATTACATTATCAAAACTAATATCAATGACAATGATGATGATATGACCAATCCTTACAATGTCAAATCTGGATCAGATGATACAGACAAAGAGTTGAATGAAGAAGAAGATCAATGACATTGAAATGTATGAGTTATGCAATTATATTATCTATTTTATATTAATTTCTTGATAGAATTATATTTGACTTATGTAGTTACATAATTAATTGATGATGTTTTTAATTTTTATGCCATTACATAATTAATTTAATGATGTACTTTTTAATGTTTGGAAGGTCAAAAAACTAAAACATTTCAATAGTGATGTTAACAACCTTGAAATTAGTTTGTTTTATGTTTCATG
This sequence comes from Sequoia sempervirens, assembly GCA_007258455.2. NCBI lineage: Eukaryota > Viridiplantae > Streptophyta > Pinopsida > Cupressales > Cupressaceae > Sequoia > Sequoia sempervirens. Next base: position 13,022,889 of record VDFB02000002.1, on the reverse strand, counting down.
TGATCATAAGAGATTAAAAATTCAATTGTAGAGGTGGTTGTTCAGTGGTTGACATGTAAAAGAATTTAAAAGGCATAAAGTGATCATTGTAATGGTTGTTGATGGTTGAGGATTTAAAATACAAGCTCTTGACATTTGAAAATATGTGTTTTTTCTTCAAAAAATTTATATTTTTTTTGTTATGCACACATAACAGATAATCCCATTGAATAGATCAACACAATAGGATAATATCGAATAAAATTGGTTGTTCACTGATAATATCAACTATGTGGAGCATGAGATAACTACAACACAATCCATAGTAAAATATAGTCATTAATTTGCAATTTGTAGCAAGTCTAGGCAAAGACAAACAATTATTGAACTACACAAATAAGTACAACTTAGATAAGTGCCATATATCCATTGCAGGAGTCAAATTCATAAGCATCTAAAGGTTTATGATAGATTTAATACATAACATATAAGATCCCTGACAATATTGCATTACAATTTAATCAGTATGCATTCTCTCCCAATACTACTTATCAAATCCTTATATAGAACATATCCACCTATAATCCCATTCAATAATTTTAATTAAATCCTTTAATTAAATCTAAAATAAGGATTATACACACCACAATAGTGAGATGAATGAAACAACCCTTAGTCATCTTATTCAAAATTTGGATATGCATGTACAGTGGAGAGACATGAGTTTGAATTTATCATTTCAACTCAAATGCTAGTACTGTTATACAACATTAAATCCCCATGAATTCAAAACCAATTACAGAATAACTCAGAACCTAAATTGTATTTCTCTCTAAAACCATCGGACTTTACAATTTTCTCTGCAACTTCAACTAGACTCGACCAAAAATTATCCAACTTGCTAACCTGTACTTCTAGCCTTGAAATCCTTCTTATAGAAAATGAAGGAGCAAACAAGCATTGGGCCATAAATTACACATGTCACCAGCCATTTGGCATACCTGGTGATATTCCAAAAATTGTTACAACATCCATCACCTTGGAGAATATTCTTGTTCATCATGTCATATGAGAAAAGTTGATGCAACAACAAAAAACCACAAGAAACCCGCGCCGAGAATGCCATCAAATCAAAACTGGAAACCATTGTAACCGCAACATCCAATTTACCACCTATTGGTAGTCCATTCCTTTTACTCTTCCTCAGTCAAATATTTAGTTACCCATTTCTAGTATTCTTCATCAGTTGGCCAGTCAAAATTAATCACCTCATTCACCTTAGCATTATAAGGTGTGTATTTTACCGCTACCTGATTTGCATCTCTTTCAAAAGCTTCCAAAAATGAGTAGGTACTAATGATTTTATCCATACAACTCACCAACAAGTCATAATCTGAGTCATCACAAATTAATTTAATTTGATCATTGATGACTTCACTTGCTTGATCCTGCCACTGCTGGAGTGACCTGATTTTCCCTTGCTCATCAATTATATCTGGTAACAATGTGTTACCCCAATCATTAAAATTATTCACCAATTCCATGATCTTCCTACTCAAATCATCTGGTAGGGTCTCAAAACCTTGTAATGATTTAACCAACACTTGAGTAGGCTTTAATGATTGGGGCCTATTATTTGTATCAAACCTTGAAGTGTTATAGATGACATCCAAATCACTGGCCCTAGGGATCCAATTTTCAACTAATGGTATCACTACTTGCTGATCCCTATCAATATTCTTTATTGCATCTAACAACAAAGAATATAAAGAATGTATATATATAAATTTACTATCAACCTTTTCATTTAAATGCCTCAAGACAGTAGTAACAATCTCCTTTTTCTTTGAAAGAGACCCCTCCTCACTTACCTTCAATGATTTCTGCAATTCATCAATTATTTACAAGAGCTGCTTCTTTGTAGGATCAACAAAGCACTCTATTTTTTCATCAATTTGTTCTAAAGGAGGGGTGAGAGAAAGATTTTGACTAGGAGACCCTGGTGTGGAAACAATTGGAGAAGCAAGAGGCACTGACCCTATTGTGGAAGGTAATGTACTAGTCCCTGGAGCACTTGATGTCTCCCCAATTTTTTTATACCTAAACCTTTCCACCTCGGTCTCCAACTCAAAATTTCTCTGTTGCATCTTGTTGTATTCCTCAATCAAAAGGTTATACTTCTCTATTAGGCTCTTCTTTTCAGCCTCCTCCTTTTCAGCAGTCTTTTGGGCCAATTTGGCCACATTCAGAGTCAAATTAGTGGCCTTAGTGGTTGAGGTCTTTGAATCTCTCTTTATTATTAATCCTCCTCTGAAATTTGGATTAATATCCATAACATTTGGCTTTCGTCCTTGAGGGGCCAATGCCCAAATTGCCAAAGTTTCATATTCCTCACTGAAGGAAAAATCTTGCAATGTCGCCTTGACTTCTTCTTTAGAGTCTTGCAAAGGATGCTTGGAATTTAAAATAGCATTAAATGCTACAAAATTTGCAATGTCACATTCAGGCATAATCAACACACTAGCCTGACTCACCAGCCTTCTTCCCTCTTCAGGAGTGATGTTCTTAAATTCCTCCATTAATTCAGCTTTTACCTCCTCATCATTATCCTGGTCTAACCTGTCAGGCCTTAGTTCTCTTCTCTTCTTACATTTCTCTTGATATTCTTCAAATTTCATCCTCCATACCAATTGCAAGAATACAAGAGTTTTTACAAAAGTATTGTCATCTAGAAAATCCTTACATGCTTCCATTCTCGCATCTTGTACACTTTTTTCTTTCATATCTAAATTAGATAGAACCAATTCAATTGGCCTAGGAGGGGAAGGCATACCAACCTGCATGTCCTGATTAGTAACAACAATTTCATCCATCAGATCCTCCTGTGGTTGATCAATTCTTTGTCTTTTAGGGCTTGGCTCAGATGGTGGTGATGAGGGAATGTCTTCTGGTGATGATTCTAAATCAATGATTTTAATTGCCTCAGAAACTTTGAATTTTGGACCTGGTTATGAAATAAACTTCATTATTTGCTTTCCTTTTCTATCCACTTCCTCTTCATCACTGCTATCATCTTTTTTCCTCCTATAAATAGGCCACCTTTCTGTAGGCTAGTATGTTGGCCTTGTTTCAATTGGTCTGGCACCTTGTTCCTATACACCTAGACTCAGTTCTAAATTTATCTTTTTGATCCTCAATGTGCCCATAATTTCCTTGAAGTTCTTCATTAGAAAGTCAATCTTCTTATGGTATGGATTGAACTCCAACAATGGATTATACTTCAGATCCATCTTATGCACAATATCTAATAGCTTATCATAAGCTATCCATTTCTCCTTGTTCAACTCCTACCTATTTAGATCAAATTCATTTCTGATCAAATCCTCAGGAAAGTTGAACTCATGCACAAATTTTCTAGCCTTTATTCTTTGTCTGAAAAGGGAAAAGAAACCCTTAGGATCATGCTACCACTTTGGACCGCACCTCAAATGGTAATCATCAAATAATTTCTCAAAATGCACCCAACCTCCTTTTGAAAAGGAAAAATTAGACACCACTGTATAATTAGGGAAAAATGTTCCCTTACCCCTCCTTGTGAGGTTGTCCTCATGGATACAAGCTATTTGCCACATAACTTCTGCAAACCCCACTCTTGATGGAAAATTGTATGGTAGTATATGGGGGGTTCCTTGAAAACCGTACACTCTCAAAATAGTGTTGACTAGGTATGGGATAATGTCACCCCAATTATGGAAAAATTTCAATTCTGACTTCCTCCGTTTTTGCTTGAGGAAATCACACAATTCCTCAAGGATCCTAGGTACATTCACCATCAGTCTAGCCCTCAATCTAGAAGCAAAGAAATTATCAAATTGCACATAATTGGTTCTTTCCTTATTGCAAGATAAATCTGTAGCCCATAATTGTACTGGCAATCTTTCTCCATCAACTGATTGCCTTAATTCCATCTTTTCAAAGAAAATTTCAGCATTCTTTAACAAGAACATATGCATCAGCATAGAATACCAAAAGAATTGAGTGCTAGTATCATTTTTCTGCAACTTTAACAACCCTTCATGTATCCTCTTAGCCAAGAAAGAAGCAAAGTCATATGTCACAGAGAAGTTAGGGTGTTGTATTTGCACCCCCATGAACATGTATGCAATAGGCATCACCATACCAGGACTGAAGCCCAAAATATGACACAATGAATAGAAAATGGCCAAGAAATGATTTGCAAAATAGTTTAATCTGAAAGGTTCCTAGTCACTGGGGCTGATATGAAATCATGAACCTCTTGCCCTTGCCAGATGAGGTGGAAGCAACTTAGCTCTAAAAAGAGACTTCAACTTTACATATTCCTACTTCATTTCCTATGAAACCAAGTCTTCACTCGGTTCACTCAAGTCAAAAATCTGTTGGACTTCTTCTCTATTAACGCTCAATTGAACCTTTCCATCATTATCCCTGATTACCCGTGTGACAGGGTCATATCTTGCCGCCACTACCCTAAGTAAGTCTATGTTAGGGAACACGTTTGGAACCACCAGCTTTCCCAAATCATACATCCAGTCGTTTGAAAATGGGTGAGGAAAATTCCTCTGTCCATACCATAATATGAACATTTTGAAGCCTATGAGAGGAACCCTAGCATCAGCAATGTTAGATCAATTATATACTAACCCTTCCCCCAGGATTTTCCCTCTCATTAGAAAAATCCCTTCTTCCTATCATTTGTTGACAAGGGAAATTGATCTAGGAAATCATCGTACAGGTTCTTCTTAAATAGTCACCTTGGCCAGAATGTTGCTTTGGCGGTGCCATCTTGGACAAACTAGGGTCTTTTTACAATTTCACACTTCAAATACCTAGGACTAACCAGAGATAGGAAATTACAGAACAAAACACTACAATTTCTCACAACTATAATTAAACTATAGTCCTAACACGTTTATCAACAAGCTCAATGACAAGCACAACAAATATTTTCCCAAATTCAAGTGCAAAATGACCAGGAAGCACATAAATTAATTCATGACTTTGTTTGCAGAAGTCCCAAATTCTGGCTGTAGAGATTCACAACTTCACTTTTGGCTCTGAAACTGCTCTGCAAAATATTTGAATGCTTTGTGCTACACATAAAATAGGAGAATTGGTTTTATCTTGATCAAATCATGCAAGAAAATGTCTCATCTTCCATTAAAGCTCACTCACGTTCTGCACGAATGGCTCCAACCATATTTGATGCAGATTTAAATTTTAGCCATCGATCCTTCAGTTAGATAAATCATCGAACGACCGTCTTCAAAACAAGCTGACACAATCACCAACTTGGCAATAAGGGGCCCACCATACCATATGTTGCCAAGGAAGTCCATGTGGTGGTCACCCGCGATATCGCAATCAGTAAAGATCATGCAACCTTGGATCACGCAATGGCGGGAAACCGTAGATCTTGAGCATTCATGATCTTGTTCCTTCAACATAGTCACCAGCCTTATTATTAACCGTCGAGCAGCTTTTTCATCAAGATTATAACATATCTGTTGATTTAAAACATGTGCACCTCAAGAACACTTTAGTAACCCGCCTTTTAATGTATTAAGGCAAGATTAATTTACCACAGTATTTCCTTCATTAATTCGGCTTCATCAGATGAGACACGTGGTGCCCGTCTATGATATCGTGATCAGTAAAAACCTTGCAACTTTCGATCACGCGATGGCGAGCAATCGTTAAGATCTGATGACAATTGATCGACGGTCAATCAAACTTATCACCTTTAGCCTCACCAGATAGGACATGTGGTGCCCACCCATGATATCATGATCAACCAAAGTGGTGTGGTGGGGTCATTGCAAGATGGCAGGGAGTGGCTGAGATCAAACGATAGTTGATCAATAGTCGCGTGAACTTCATCCTTTTGCAAAACAAAACATTTATTAAAAGGACAAGGGGAAATCACTAGGCGGATGGTAAACAACGACATAAGTATTTTTTAAATGATGAAACACAGGGCTAACTAAGACTTAGGAAAATAAAACCTTGCAGAGGAAATAAAATATTAAAACAAAGGGACTTAGCCTAGATGAAACAATAGGACATAAGCCATTTTAAAACCCCTCAAAAAGTAACATCGAAATAGATCCCAACCAAGGCATAAAATAAACACAAGGGTTTTATATGAAAATAAAGCTAAAACCACCAACCTAAGGAAAATTCAAGGGAATTCAAGGCTCATTTGTAGGGAGAGAACTGATGAAAGCTCTAGCTAGGTTTTGAGTTGAATATATGGGTAGAAAGATAGGAATAGAATAGATAGCCTATTTTGAGTTTTGGATGAATATATGCAAATTATCTTAAATTGTATGCAGATATGACTTATAAGCATGACTAAATGTATAATTCTAATATATTTTCTCTCCTTATGTGGATTTGAGTGAATTTTTAATGAAATGTTAATGATGTTGTCATTCTTCTTTTGAGAATTTGTTCAATTGTGTGTCTATGTTTTTGCTTTCATTCAAGAAAATCAATTAAATGCTTAAATGGAGTCATAAGTTTACAATTATTTACAAATGATTTGATAAGTAGTAATATATCAGAGAATTGAGCTCCATAATGCAAGGTATTATATGAGTAGTCCATTCTATTAAATTCTTGGGTCATTTTTGCTAATGGTAAATGGGTAACTAAATATTTAACTAAGGAAGAATAAAAGAATAATATGTAAATGGGTCACTAACTCACTCCCTCTATCTCTCTCCCCTTAACCCTAAACCCTAAACCC
>VDFB02000002.1:12961446-13016020 GCA_007258455.2 Sequoia sempervirens | reverse complement strand
CCCCTCTCTCTCATTTTCCCTCTCCCTTTCTCCCTGTCTCTTTATCTCTCTCTCTCTCCCTTCCACCTCCTAATTCTCTCCCCCCCCTCTCTGTCTCTCTCCCTTTCCCTATCTCTCCCTCTTTCCCACCCTCCATCTCCTAATTACTCTTGGGTATATGTGTGCAAAAATTGGATATCTGATTTAGATTAGATATCCAATTTATAGCACCAAAATGTCACATTTTAAAATGTTTTTCAAATTAGATATTAGACACGAATTGGATATCCAATTTTTAGTACTTTGGCTTGGGAATTGCTATGGAGCAATGTACTGACAACCAACCCAAAAAAAAAGTCAACTCGAGATGGAGGGAGAGATGGAGTGAATGAGAGAGAAAGGGGGGAGAGGGAGAGGTAGCTCAATAGATAGAGGGGGGAAGAGGGAATGACATAGATAGTGGGAGATATAGAGATCTAGAGAGCAATAGGGAGAGGTATATCAATCACCCTCCCTATATCTCTATCTATTCATGCTTATCTCTTTATCTCTCTACCCCTCTCTATCTCTTTGTCTCCCTTTCTATTTATATGTTTGTCATTATCTCCCTCTCTCTCTATATTCTCTTCCCTATATTTATCTTTGTCTCATTAAGTGTGCAATGGGTACATTGAAGAGGTCTTAAAGGAGAATTATCATATCTTTAATCAAATGGCATGCTACCTTGAGCATAACTCCCGATATTAATATAAAAATATACTTATTATTAATTATTAATTATAATAATTTTATACATATTTAATAATTTTGTTAAAGAATATAATATACAATTATAATAAGTTGAATAATTATATTATTTATTATGTAAAATATAGCTAATATATACTTAACTATATTGTAGAATATTAAAACCTAGCTAAATGGCGCCAAAATTTTGAACTTAATTAACATACTATAAAACCCAATGAAACCAGGTTGTAGCTTGTCAAATTGGAGAAGTGTGAAAGGTCACGCGAGGAAGAGTTTGGAGTAGTGAAAAAGAGGTCAATGCCAACACCGAGGAAGAGTTTGGAGTAGTGAAAATAGGGTCAATGCCAACGCAGAGGAAGAGTTTGGAGTAGTAAAAAGAAGGTCAATGCTAGCGTCGGGGAAGAGTTTGAAGTTAAAACAAGGTCAATAGCAGCACCGACAAAGAGTTTGGAGGAGTGAAAACAAGGTCAATATCGTCGCAGGTAGAGCTCGGGAGGAGGAAATAAGGTCAATACCAGTGCCAAGGAAGAGTTTGAGCAACAAGGTCAATACCCGCACTGACGAAGAGTTTGGAGGAGTGAAAACAAGGTCAATATCGCTGTTGAAGAAGAGTTCGAGGAGGAAAATAAGGTCACTACCAGTGCCGAGGGACGCAGGTTGAGGCACCTCGTGGAAAATCACGACCAAGGGCAATGAGTACCGTAAGCTCGGCACTCTATAAGATAAGACAAAAAATAAAATAGCTTAGTCTTCACATTTTTATCGACCAACCTCAAGTCTTGGAAAAACTCCCATAATCTACCCACATCTTGGTTGAGGTCTAGGATTTCATCACATCAAACATAGCCTTCATCGCATGAGTCTTGAGTAGACCAGCAATGTATATAGCTAGCTAGCTAAGGTAGATCTAATGAATGGAAATAGAGGGCATACAATTCTTCTTTAATACCTCCACCACAAACATATGCAAGGTGTTGGTTGTTTTTACGGTAAGCAGGTTGATCTTCTAATCTACCTATGGAATTTCCAATTCCAATAAAGGGCAGCTTGAAGGACCTGGACCAACTAATGAGGATTTGAAAAACCTCCTACACTTTGGGCTCTGCAAGACCCGACAGGGTTATCCCTTAATGCATCTACAACCTCTGCACCATCATCATAAACAACAGTAACAACAAAAGATAATTTCATTTAATAGCTCAACATAATAGGATAATACCGAATAGAATTGACTATTTATCAATAATATCAACTATTTGGAGCATGAGATAACTACAAAAAAATTTCACAATATAAGATAGTCATTGATTTGCAATTTGTAGCAAGCTCTAGGTAAAGGAAAAAAAATATGGAACCATACGAATAAGTACAACTTAGATCAGTTTCATATATCCATTAGAGGAGTCAAATTTATAAGCATCTAGGGGTTTATGACAGACTTAACACATAACATATAAGATCCTTGATAACATTGCTTTACAATCTCATCAATATGTATTCTAACCCAATACTACTTATCAAATCCTTATACAGAACATATCCACCTACAATCCCATTCAAGCATTTTAATTAATTCCTTGAATTAAACCTAAAACAATAATCATACACACCACAACAGTGAGATGAACGAAACAACCCTTGATCATTTTATTCAAAATTCAGATATGCTTGTACAATGGAGAGACATGAGTTTGAATTAATCATATCAATTCAAATGCCAGTACTGTCATAAAACATCAAATCCCCATGAATTCAAAACCTACTACAAAATGACTCAAAACCTAAATTGCATTTTCCCTAAAACCATCAAACTTTACAATTTGCTCTACAACTTCATCTAGACTCACCAAAAATATCTAACTTGCTAACTCGTACTTCTAGCCTTGAAATCCTTCTTGTAGAAAAATAAGGAGCAAACAAGCATCGGGCCGTAGAAAGCACACATGTCACCAGCCAATTGGACTTTGTGATATTCCAAAAATTGTTACAACAACAATCTCCCCAGAATTTTCTTGTTCATCGTGCTCGCGAGAATGGTTGATGCAGCAACCAAAAACTTCAAGAATTCTGCACCTAGACTGTCACCAAAAAACAAAATTGGAATCTATAACTGTAGCTGATTTGTCAACCATTAGCAACCTACTCCTTTTCACTCTTCCTCAGTTAAATATACATTTACCCATTTCTGGTACTCTTCATTAGTTGGCCAATCAAAATTGATCACCTCATTCACCTTGACACTATAAGGTTTGTACTTAACCACCTGGTTTCTCTTTCAAAAGACTCCAAGAATGAGTTGGTGCTAATGATTTTTTCCATACAGCTCACCAACAAATCATAATCTGAAGTTACCCTATTTTTGAGGGTTTTGTATTCAAACATGATATAAAGGGCTCTTACACTTTTGTGATTATTGTAGCTTGTGTAAGAGGCCCCATGGATACTGTTGTAATTATAGGATGCATGAATAGGGCGTAGGATGAGAAATAAAGAAGGTATAGCTGCTGTCCTCAATAGTTTTTTGAAGAAAAGCATGTGAAATGAGAGGTTCAAGCCTAGGTTTCAACAAAACATGTATGGGAGATCTGATTTTATGAATTTTTATCCATGTGCAGACCTAATGGGTTGTTTCTGAACACTTAATATAAATGATATACATACACACACACATATGTATATATATATGTATGTATATATGTATGTATGTATGTATGTGTATTTATTTTTAAAATGTAAATGTAAATGCAATTACTGGATGCTCTCCTAGAACAATAAATGCAACATATCATTAAAGAAATCTATATCTATATATATAAATGTATATTTCTAAATGCAAGTGTAAATACAAAGAGCATATGCTTTTGTAGTGTTATAGATACAACATATCCATAAATTAATGTAATTGAAATTCTAAAGTCTTCAACACATATAATATGAAATCGATCAAACTATTAAACTACATGAGAAATAAAGGAAAACAGTAAATGCATATGTATGTGTATTTGTAAATGTAAGTGTAAAATAAATAATAATAATAAAAATTATAAAAGAAAACAAGGAAAGGTCTCCTCCCTTCTTAGCAGTGATAACCTCCTCCACACACAACCCTTAAAAATTATGAATGGAGGAATAAAATCTTTGAAGAGCTCAAATTTGATTCTCTCCTACCTAATGCAATTAGTCATTTTATCCTTACAAACATTTATAGTGATTACTAGAGGCAAATAGACCAATTCTTCATAATATAAGAATTTGATCATACTTTTCCAATGATGGCATTATGAGAAAACCTTAGGTTAAATGAATAATTCCTAACTAATTTCTTTAAATCATGTCCAACCGTATAAGAGAAAATCGCTGCTATGTGTACTTGGATACCATAGAGAAAGGCTCTTTGGGCTCTTTTATCAATCATCCTACCTTAAAACATACCAAAAGTCTCCTAGAAATTAGACATAGGAAGATTTAAGATGACTTAAAAAAAAATATTGCCAAAGCAAAAACTTATGATGACTTAACCAGGCCTAGTACACACTCCCTCCCCATTAACCACTTAGAGATATGGAAATTAAATGTAAATTTTCTGCTATTTTAGTCATGTAGGTGTCCAATAAACCACTTGGTGGTGTTTCCCTTCAAGTTTATTTACTTGAATGAAGAGAAAAAGTTCTTTGATTACAATTAGAGAATACATTTGAGGCCTTGGTTGTGTAACTGATGGACCATAGTCACATTTAACACTTGTTACAAAGTTTGAGAGTTAAAACATTAAGTAGATTTGATTTGTGATGGACACATTTGGATGGTAGTAAAAATAACTTGCAATCTATCAAGACTTGATTACCTATAACCTGTGAAATTCTAGCGATGAAATGATAGATTAATCATAATGTCACCTTGGGATCACATCACCATGAAAGAACTTCATCCAACATCCTTATGAGTCCAGGTACCACCAAATAGGTATTTGTTAGATCTATCTTCCTCGAGTGAGGGAAATTCAGGAAGAAAAGAGGAAAGAAAGACATGTAGTATGTCTAAAAGAGGGAGATCAACTAGAGGTCAAAAGATTAGAAGAAAATTCCATAAATGCATGGAATTTTTTCTTGCTGAAGGGGGGTCATGTTCTTATGATGATGAGAGCACAGGTGACGTCAAGGTGCCCTTGAGGTGCAAACATCTACGGAAACAATGGGTACCCAAGGAACTTCCTCTAATAAACACTGATTTTTGTGTCAACGAGAGGATATATCGCATAGCACCATCGTCATTACATGGTTTCGGCCTATTTTGCATGGATAGCATAAAGGTCTGTTACGAAAAAGTTATTGAATTGATGAAGTATGTTGGACCCTGTTACAGTTACAAAGATTGGATGCAACTGGTTCGATATACATGAAGTATGCATAGGTATGCATTGTCAACAAATTATATACAACTAAAAGATAAGGATCAAAATAAAGGAGTGGCTATGTACATTGATGGAAGGCCAAAAGCATTAGGGAATATTGCAGGGTTTATAAATAGTACATGACCTAGGTCAACAAATAAGCAACCCAATTGCATATTCGAGGTGTGCCAGGGAAACCGTATATTCATATGTGCAATAAAATCAATAACTGCATGGGAAGAGCTGCTAATCGATTACAATTTGAATCACTTATTTACAAACACAGTTACTATGGGGGTGGTACATACTATGTACCATTTTACCCAACCTCCAATTAATGACTCTAATATACCATTTTATTCTTATGTTTTTTTTCGTAAGTCTATTGGTTTCATTTCGGCAATGTTTTTTTATATATATTTTTTGTCACAACGGGACATTGATCTTATGAAGAAGTCTCTAGCCCAGAGCATAGATCGCAATGTATCTTTAGGCACTTCTACTTGACAGGTTTACCTGATTGTAATTGTACAAATTAGATACAAGCAAAATGTTTTATTATTATGTTTTTTTCATAAGTTTATTGGGCTAATTTCGATAATGTTTTTAATATTCTTGTTGCAGTCAACTAATCGGGGAAAGGCACTAGCAGTAGACGAGAGCATCCATAGTGAGGTGCAGTCAATATTTTGTGATGATGACATAACTTATTCAACAAACCCTCTCGATATGATAAGGAAGATACAAAAAAAATGCAATGAAAAAATCGTTAAGTTGATATTCATAGTGCCTCAAACAGATGAGATAAGAGAGAGGGTTAAAATATTGACTGAGAGATCACAAAACTTGCAAGTAAGTTTTCATGAGGTCTTTAATTATAACATAAGTTCATTCATGGTTTTATATTTTGTACTCTTTTATGTCATGAACTAAAATATGTGTTATTTTTATAGGATTATTTTCCTCCTCATGATGCTCCTGACCATGATCAGGGTACTGCAAGTGTTGTCTGAGGAGTAGGGGTTGGTACAAGTGTCCATCCTGATCTTCCTACACATACATCACATCATCTGACCCCATCATCTGTGCCTATATTTTCATTTGAAATGTCAGTAACACATACCATGCAGGCATCCGTTAATGCACCCTCTAGCAGCAAACACATACCAGAACATGCGTCAGGACATGTACTTGGGGATGCAGAGGCCACTAGTACTGGTGATGTTTTCACAACATTTCCTGGATCTTCCTGTATTACTAGTACGGGAACATTTCTGGTCACATTTGTGGTGACCGAGGATTTTGTTCCCATAAAGATAGAGAAGGTCTCAGGTACTTTAAAATGTTTTAATTATTATTATATATAATCCAGTTGAAATTTATTTATTGATCACTCTTTTTAGACTATTGATCCCATGATCATTTTGTAAGAAATGATATTTTTTATAAACATCTAAGTGATATTACATTGGAGTTTTTCGGGCCCACCATACGTACACGGTGGAATGCCCAAAATCAAGATTTAAAAGATGAGCTCATTAACCGTTTAGTTGTGTTGTTTGGTGATAAAACATTCAACTGAACCAAGGTCAATAAGAAATATGGTACCTATCTAAAGTATGTGAGGGATCAATATAGGTCACATTTAGAGAAGAACAAAAAGTATGAGCGTCCCCCCATGATTCGAGAGAGGGAGTGGAAGGACCTAGTGTCAGATGGAAAGGAGAAGGCTAAAAAGAAAAAAGGAAAGACACCACCAGGCCAAGGAAGGTATGTGATACTATCAACAATGTAATTATATACTGATTACTCTTTATTTTTACATAATCTAATGTATTTCAAACTTTTCATAGGCTTTCTGACACATCGAAGGAAACAAAGGCAAGACTAGAAAAACACGGGCAACACAAACTTTGCTCTGTGGTTATATGAAATTAGCCACATGAATTGTAAGTATCAATAAATGAAATATAGTATCCAAATAATAAATTGAAAATAATTTTGGTTTTATCACACCATAGAAGAAAAATTCATGATCTTATGCAAAAATGTAGGGCTCTGAATTCAACATTGTTCCCATAGAAGATGACCTGAAGATTTCCTTCCAACAAGGCTATGGATTCGTGGTTGAACGCCTAAGAGTCTTGACTGGGAAAACACAACCTTCCACTACATCCAACACGCAGGTAAATAAACTCAATAAATTTTATTTAAAATTGAATACTTGTGCAATCTATTCAATATTAATTTCCACCATAAAGTAATTACATGCCTATTTGTTTTAAACATTCAACCAATGATAATACTGCACATGACATTGGAATGTAGCCTGGTGAGGGTGGAGCACAGCCTGCAGATGAAGGTCATGGTGTGCCTCCCAGTACTTTAGAGCATGTAGAGCGCGATCAACATGTTGAGCATGATCAAGCTAGAGAAGATTAGGAACATGATGTGGCCCCATGAGTTAAAGATGACCACTCTAAAGTTATTTTAAACATATTTAATTGCAATTGGTGTATTAATTAATGTAACCTTTCGTGTTTCAACTTTAGAGAATGTAGAGCTTGATCAACATGTTGAGTATGATCAGGAACATGATGTGGCCCCATCAGGTAAAGAGGACCACTCTCATGTTCTTTTAAACATATTTAATTTCAATTGGTGTATTAATTAATGTAACCTTTCATGTTTCAATTGCAAATCAGGATTTAGAGGGTGTTCAACATATTGAGCATGAGTCTATAACAGAAGTTCAGGAATATGATGTGGACCCATCAGGTAAAGATAACCACTGTAATGTTCTTTTAATTAATGAAATACTTGTAACAATAATAATTAAACATATCAGTTTAACATTTCTTTGTTATTGCAGCAGACCCCCCCTTGCAGCGGCGTCCACGTCATGAGAAGACGACTAGGCGTACATTAAGATCATAAGAAGAGGGAAGAACAACTAAAGGGGGGACAAATGATTTAGTAAATGATACTCCACTTTAGATTTTTTTAGCTTTAAAAAAGAAACAAAAAAAAAGTGATTGTAAGCATATCATGGCAACCATATTTTTGATAATATGTAAAAACTAAAAGAATGAATATTATATGTTAATGAATGAATGTGAATATGTTAATTAATGAATGTTATATGTTATTAATGGATGAATGAATGATTAATGTTATATGATTGGGTATGGGGAATTGAGAGTGATATGAGGGGGGGGAGGGGCCAAATGAGCTTCCATCATCACATGGTTGGCCCTGTTAAGTAGAGAATATTAAACTATTCTCGAAACAAAGAGAATCTTAATAAGGTAATGCACTTTTCTTGCATGTGTCTTTTTTAGGCTCTAGAGATGTAGCTTGACTCTTTCCTTTGCACTTTTCATCTATTTTGATGATTACAATAAATTGTCCTCATAATTTTTCATGTAGATTTGTTTGTAACCTTATTTTCTACCAATCAATTTGCAAACCATTCACATATTAAGGACCATTTCACTAACTTGTAGTCATCCATTAATTCATATGTTGCAAGTTGTGTCTATGTGCCAATAAATCCTGATGATTGCGAGAACTTTAATCCTACAAGTGTACCCAATCTTTCTCAAGTAAATGTATTACCTTATTTTATAGTACTTTAAATGGTTAATTGAAGGTGCTTCTTTAGATCTGAGATAGTTGAACCTTGGATTAAAATATGGTATTAGATGGGCAGTATAATGATAGAAATGAGGTCCATCGAACACAAATTACGAACATAATTTACTAGACTATGAATAGTGTTACAATTATAATTATTTCTCCTTTACCTACCTATGCATTAATGAAAAGGATAGATCCCTATAAATCTAACCATGAAAGTGTTGAAATTTGTAGTATCTACAGGACTCCAGAAACTATCAAACATATTCTTTTTGAATTTTTTTATGCTCAGGAAATTTGGTACTTATTCTACCATAAGCTGAAGGTTTGGAATAGCAATGGTAAAATTAATTGGCATGATATTTTTTTTTGTAATTTCAAGCTCAAGTTTGATTGTAAGCTATTTTGGTATTTCTTATCCAATGAGATCATGTGGAATTTGTGGAAGGTGAGAAATGATGATAAATTTAAGGGTATCAAGAGGGTACTTACTAATTCTTGCAAGAGACTCACTTTCTACTCTATTTCTCTACAGGTTTCTAATCTTGTGGAGATCTCAATGGAGAATTTCTTGAAGTCAATAACTAAAGGTGCTTCTAACAATACTAGAGAGGATCTGAGAATTGGACCGGCCTATAGGTTGAGCTTGGAAGAGACTGTGTTGTTCCAGCAGACATTTGATGAGCTCCAGAGAGCAATTGATGAAGCTGCAAGCCCAGAAAGACAACGTGGCCGCCAATAGTTGGACCCCCAAGGAGAAATAATGGAAAACCTTGATATTGAAGATGTTAGCAATGAGGAGAATGTAATCAACACTATGTATTGTTTATGCTGATTTGAATAGCAGCAACTTGTGGTGTTGTTAACAACAATTTGTATTGTCTATGCTAGTTTTGAAAACAACTGGTGCTTTTTGGTTTCTTTCTTGTTGTGTAAAGTACTGATACGATATATTTCTTGTTATGGAAATGCTTTGATGTTGTAGTGATCCTAATACCAGATAGGAATTTTCATGATATGTAATGGACCTTAAACTATTTTTAATACAAAAAAAAAGAAAAGATAGCAGATATTGGAAGTTCATTACATGTCTCATGTATGTGTTAGTATTTTAATTTTGTTTAAGTTGTTCAAGAGCTTGATTAGGTCAAGAATATGTTCTACAAGCTCTGTTCTCTTGACACTGCTCAACATTTTCCCTACACATTTTCTCTTCAATCTAGACGTTTCTTAACTCCTTCCCTTGTTAGCCCTTGGTTGTTCTCAAGTGTAATGCTTTTTCTATGCATCTTGTAGCTTGTATGTACGATCAGTCATCTCTTATGAAGCATGGATAACCTTTCATGGAATTGTTGTTGTAATTAGACAATTTCCATTGTGAGAATAATCATTTAATTTGTATGGAAGTAAGTATTTTTCATATTATTTGACTTGGTATCTATTCTATGATTTAAAGAACCCGAAAATAAGAAAATTAATAGGTTACATTTGTTTACTTGATCTTAGAAACTTGTTTAATCGACGAGACCCTCAGAATGTCTTGTTGATAACCAGCAGTGTTCAAAACTCCTGAAGAGGTCAAATCGATGTGACATTGGATCTGTCTTGTTGATGGAAGTCATCAGAAAGACATGGACTATCAGAGTGATTTTTCTATCATGTTTCGATGATTGATCTCTTACTGATGGGTTGGCTTTGGTGGTCATTTCCAAGAGTCTCCATGATGGTACATTTCAACGAATATTTTTTTTTTATAAAAAAATGCATTATTTCGTCGCAATTTTGACAAAACCCACTGACAAATCACCGAAAAGGTTTGATGAAGTTGCTATAGCTGCGATGAAGGCTTCATTGTAACTCCTTGCCTAATTCATTGCAATTTTGACAAATTCCACCGACGAATCACAGAAAAGGTCTGACGAAGTTGCTTAGCTGCAAGGAAGGCTTCGTCATAACTCCTTTCCCATTTCGTCGCAATTTCGACGAACTCCACCAACGAATCACATAAAAGGTCTAAAAAAATTTCTTATCTATGACAAAGGCTTTTTCGTAACTCCTTTCCCATTTCGTTAAAATGGTGACAAAATTTTGTTGTGGTTTCGACGCTTTATAAGAGCCATTGCAATTGCATTTTGGTTGTAATTCGTTGGTGGATACACGAAGTTTTCGTCGATATTCCAACAAACATCTGAGTCATTTTATGATATCGATGACTGAAAAATCTGCACCATTATTTTTACATTTAATGCATCATCATAATTTTGAAGAAAAAATAGCGACAAAACTTTTTTCGTCATTTTGTCGCTTTTCCGACAAATATTTGTCGAACGGCCAATGAACGATCATCGGAAAATGGAGCCAAATTCAGTAGTGATAGAAGAAGCTAAGGCATTCATGGAGGAGGTTGTTTGAAGGTTTTATTGCATATTTGGGACTATTCTACCACAATCCATATCAATTCCAGATTGAAAGAGGCAAGTTTGAGAAGGTACAAGAAGATTCTAGGTGCTGGAGAATGCAATGTTTGGCATAAGCTCTCATTGTTTGAGCTGGAAACCTTGTTGTGATAATTTCATGGAATTTTTAATGAATGTATTTTATTTTTAGTTGTTGTTATAAATACCTCTTGAATGATTTATTGATGTAATCCATCATTCCTTTTATTGCAAATAAGAGTGCATATGTGCAAATCCAAATTTCTGAATTTTACAACATTGTTGCCAATTGTTTGACTAAATGTTTGTGGGGAATTTAAAAGGGTTTTAAGGTAGTTTTGAAGGGTGTTGCATCCCTTTCATTAGTGGTATCAGAGAATATAGGATCGCATGGCTACAAGATGATAGGAAACCTTTCAAGGAACTTGTTTTCTTCTATGACTTTACTTTTTAGAGGTTTTGGAAGAGAAACTTTTGAGGAACTTGTTTTAAGTGTGGAGAAGAAGTTCATAGGGCGTATGATTGTCATCATGAAGAGGAAAGACCAAGAAGAAGGACTGAAAATTAGAATAGAGCAGAAAACTTTAATAGAGAAGATGTAGGGCCATCACATTTTGAAGAAGCAGAAGATGGTGAAACTTTAATGACCGAGAGAACACTATTGAATGAAGATGATAAGTCAATTCAAAGAAAAAGTTTGTTTCGAACAAGATGAAAGTGCTAGAACAAGGTGTTGGTTATTTTTTATGCTGTTAACCAGGTTTGTCTCCTAATCTACCTATGGAATTGCCAATTCCAATCAAGGGCAGCTCGGAGGACCTGGACCAACTGACGAGGATTTTAAGATAACCTCCTACACTTCGGGCTCTGCAAGACCCAAGAGGGTGGTCCCTATAATGTGTTTATGATCTCTACACCAAATTCATAAACATTCATTAATAAATCACAGATAATCCCACAAATAGCTCAACAAAATAGGATATCACTAAATGAATTGGCCTTTCACCAGTAATATTGGCTACTTGGAGCATGAGATAATTACAACATTATTCTGTAACGTATGATAATCATTTATTTTCAATTTGGCAGCAAGCCCAAAACAAAGAAAAACAGATACAAAGCCCCACAAACTTGTACAATTTAGATTAGTGCCATATACCATTGGGGAGTCAAACACACAAACATTCATGATTCGACAACAGATTTAAATACTTAGCATATATGATCCCTGACAATATTGCATTACAATAATATCAATTTTTGTCCCAACCCAATATTTCTTACTAAATCCCTTTACAAACATACCCATCCATGATTCCATCTAAGCATTTTAATTAATTCTTTAAATTAAAGCCAAGATAGAAAGCACACACACCAAAACGATGAGATGAACATCATAATCCTTAATTATTTTTTTCAAAATCATGATATGTTTATACAGAGGAGAGACTCGAGCTTGAGATATATCATCATAGCTTAAATGCTAGTACTGTTATAAAACATGCAATCTTCATAAGTCTAAAACCCTTTACAAAATAACCCCTAACCTTAATTGCCTTAACATTTACAAAAGTTTTTACAATTCGCTCTGCAACTATACCTAGACTCGACCTTCAAAAATATATGACTTGCCCCCCACTTTTCTGGCCTTGAAATCCTTCTTATAGAAAACGAAGGAGAAACAAGCATTGGGCTAGAAATTACACATGTCACCAATCAATTGGACCGCTATGTGCTAGTTCAAAACTGAAATCACAACCACCAAGTCCTGGAGCATCTTGCTGTTGATTCTATTCATTACATAATAACCACAACATTTGTTACACCTTGAAATATGTGCCCAAAGCCGCCATGGAACAAAAAAAAAATCAGTTATATCATAATCGCTAAGCTGTTAGTTGCCAGTATTATACACCGTTTCACTCCTCTTCGGTTAAGTATTTGTCAACCCAACTCTGATATTCTTCATCTATTGACCAATTAAAATTCACCACCTCCCTCATCTTGGTACTGTAAGGTGTGAATTTCACCGCAACCTGATTTACCTCTCTTTCAAATGACTCTAAGAACATGCTAGTGTTAATTATTTTATCCATACTACTTACCAACATGTCATGATCTGAGCCATCACAGATTAATTTGATTTGTGCATTAATAACCTCCTCTGCCCTTTCCTGCCATTGCTACAGTGTCTTCACATTTCCCTGTGTATCTATTATATCTAGCAGGAAAGTGTCATTCCAATCATCAAAACCCTTTATTAATTCCCTAATTTTCTTACTCAAATCATCAGGCAAGGCCTGGAATCACTTCAATGATTTCACAAAGATTTGAGTAGGCTTTAATGATTGAGGCCTGTTATTCACATCAAATCTAGAGGC
Organism: Sequoia sempervirens; assembly: GCA_007258455.2. Taxonomy (NCBI): domain Eukaryota; kingdom Viridiplantae; phylum Streptophyta; class Pinopsida; order Cupressales; family Cupressaceae; genus Sequoia; species Sequoia sempervirens. The sequence goes on along the minus strand of VDFB02000002.1, from coordinate 13,002,446 downwards.
CTTAAACATAATATCTAAATCAGTGGCCCTAGGGATCCACTTCTCAACCAAGGGTAGAACTACTTCCCTATCTCTATTAATGTTTTGTATTCCTCCCCAGAATAAAGAATATAAAGAATGTATAATTGGCAACCTAGAATCAATCTTCTCATTTAAATGCCTCAAAACAATGTCAACCACCTCATTGTGTTTAGCCACAGCCCCATCCTCACTTTCATTTAGGGCATCCTATAATTCTGTGATCTTATTCATCATTTTCCTTTTGGTAGGATCTACATAGTACTCAACTTCTTCAATTGGCCCTAGTGCAGGGCTATCAACAGGTGTCTGAATTGGGGATCCAAGAGTAGAAATAATTGGGACAATAGGGGGCAATGCCCCTGAAGTAGTATGCATTGCCCTGGTAGCAAGGGCACTGGAGGATTCTTCCACTTGCCCATACCTTAGTCTATCTACTTCAGACTGCAGTTCAACATTTCTTTGCTGCATTCTACTATATTCCCCAATTATTGCATTGTATTTTTCCATCAAGCTTTTCTTTTCAGCCTCATCTCTTTTAGCTGTCTTCTAGGCCAATTTGGCCACATTCAGTGTCAAGCTTGTGGCCCCTGTCATGGAGGTTTCAGAAACTCTCTTGATGATAAGCCTGCCCCTTAGATTTGGACTGATATCAGCCACATTTAGTTTTTTGCCTTGAGGAACCAATGCCCATATTGCTAAAGTTTCATATTCCTCACTAAAGGCAGAGTCATGTAGGGCTGCCTTGACTTCCTCTTCATTACCTTGCATAGGATGCTTGGATTGCAAGATAGCATTGAATGCTACAACATTAGCTATGTCCCATTCAGGGAGAATTAAGACACTAGCCTGAGACACAAGTTTCCTTCCTTCATCAGGAGTGATGTTCTTGAATTGTTCCATCAATTCGGCCTTGACCTCATCATCATTCTCTTGGTCAGATCTGTCAAGTCTTGATTCCCTCCTCCTCTTGAATTTGTTTTGATACTCTTCAAGTTTCATCCTCCACACCAACTGCAAGAAAACAGGAGTTTTTACGAAGGCATCATCATCCAAGAATTCCTTACAGGCCACCATCCTTGCATCTTGTACACACTACCCCTTTATATCCATATCAGTCAACACCAATTGTGCTGATCTAGGAGGGGAGGGGATGCCAACCTGCATGTCCTGATCAGTTACAATTATCTCATCCACCAGAGCCTCTTGTGATTCCTCAATTCTTTGCCTCTTAAGGCTTGGCTCTAATGATGACTCCATAGGGTCATCCCTAGGTGGTGAATCAAGATCCACAATCTTTATTCCTCCAGGATTTCTGATCCCATGACCAGATTGTGATGATACTTTCATTATTTGTTTTCCTTTTCTATCTCCTGCCTCTTCATCACTGCTATCATCTCTCTTCCTTCTGTATAAAGGCCTATCCCTTGGTGGCTGATAAGTTGGCCTTTCTTCCTTAGGCCTCACCTCCAATCCTTGAATTTTCAAGTCCACCTCCAAATTTATCTTTTTAGTTCTCAGGGTGTTGATGATTTCTCTGAAATTATTCATCAAGAAATCAATTCTTTTATAAAATGGAGTGAACTCCATTAGTGGATCATACTTTGGATCCAACTTATGCACCATGGCCATCATTTTCTCATAGGCAATCCATTTCTCTTTATTTAATTCTTGCCTGCTCAAATCAAACTCATTCCTAATAAAATCTTCAGGAAAACTAAAAACATGGACAAACTTGCCACCCTTAATTCTTTGTCTGAACAAAGCAAAGAATCCCTCAGGGTCATGCTGCCTCATAGATCCATTCTTCAAATGGTAATCATTAAAATATCTATCAAAATGAACCCATCCTCCCTTGGAAAATATAAAATCTGAAACAATAGTATAATCAGGGAACAAAGTCCCTTTTCCTCTTCCTATCAAATTATCCTCATGGATGCAACCCAGCTGCCACAAGACCTCTGCAAATCCCATCCTTGAAGGTACATTGTATGGGAGAATATGAGGAGCTCCTTGGAAACCATAAACCCTTAAGATAGTGCTTACAGGGTATGGAATGATGTCACCCCAATTATGACATACCTTCGAATCAGACTTTCTTTCTTTAGGTCAGAGGAAATCATGCATATCCTCAAGAATTATTGGCACATTCACCATCAGTCTAGCCCTGAGCTTGGAAGCAAAGTAGTTATCAAACTGTACATAACTAGCACCTCCCTTGTTGCAAGATAGGTCTGCACTCCAAGCCTGTACCGGTAATCTTTCTCCATTCACCTCCCGCCTCAACTCCATTTTCTCTTAGAAGAAGTTGGCATTCTCATACAATAACATGTGCATTAATAAGGAGTACCAAAAGAAAGGAGTACTAGTGTCCCCCACATATAAGTTCAACAAACCCTCATGTATCCTTTCAACAAGGAAAGAAGCATAGTCACATATTACATAAAAATTGGGATGCTGAATTTGAGCCCCCATAAATATATAGGAAATGGGCATCACAGTACTAGGGCTGAAACCTAAAACTTGGCAAAGTGAATAGAAAGTTTCCAAGTGATCAGCAAAACAACTTAATCTGAAAGGTTCCCAATCAGTCGGGCTGATATGAATCGTTGAACTGCCCGCCCTGGCTAGATGAGGGGGAAGCAATTTTGATCTGAAAAGAGGTTATGTTTTGGCGTACTCCTACTTCATTTCTTCAAGGTCTATCTGGACCAAGAATGAGCTATATTCACTCAAATCAAAAACCCGCTGAATCACATCTGCATCTATATTCGGTAAAACCTCACCATCATTATCCCTTATAATCCTTGTGATAGGATCATATCTTGCAGCCACTACCCTGAGGAGGTCGATATCAAGAAACACATTTGGTACCACAAGCTTTCCCATATCATATCTCCAACCATTTGAAAAAGGATGAGGTGCATTCCGCTGGCCATACCATCTTTTAAACAATTCCAAACCTGTCATTGGTACCCTAGCATCCGCAATGTTATAGGTTTTGTTTCTCAATCCTTCACCTAAGGCTGCCCCTCTCATTAAAACTAAACCCCTCTTTTTGTCGTTGGTTGACAAAGGGAATTGGTCAAGGAAATTGTCATATAGGTTCCTTTGCAAGTAGTCAATATGGCTAGAATGTTGTTTTGTTGGTGCCATTTCAAACAACTAGGGCTTCTCCTAAGATCAAATTATGAACAACTAGGGCTACCCAAAATGAAATTACAGTGGAATTTTGCAATTTCCCACAACTAAAAGAAACAGTAACCCTAGAATCTTAATCCAAAAAAACTCTGATCAATCATAACATAGCTTTCCACAAGAATCACATTCGAACAGAACAGTGATAAAATAACTCATGGAATTTCGCGTTCTGCAGGAAAACAAACCCTTGCTATAGTTGCTTTGAGAACTCTATCTTTGGCTCTGGATAGCTTCGAAAACGCTTGAACGCCTTAATGGTGAAAGCAATCTGCATTTAAACACTTAAATTTTATGAAAAATGGCCTGTAGATGTCTCGTCCACCATTAAAGCTTACTTGCATACCGCGCCAACGACTTCAATTGCAATTTGACGTAAATTTAAATCTTCACCGTTGATCTCTTGTTTCTGTCAGATCATCGAACAGTCCTCCTTAAAAAGGCTGACAACACCTCCACATCATCTTCAAGGGCCCACCATAATACGCAGTGCCAAGAAAATACACATGGTGCCCACCTGCGATATCGCGATCATTAAACTTCCTTCAGTTTAAGATCACGCGATGGCGGGCAACCATTGATCTTCTTCATTGGTGATCACGATCATACAAAACAAGGAATAGTATCAATACCAATCCACTGAGCAACATTTTCATCAAGATTAAAACATCACCGTTGATTATGAGCACGTGCACCGCCCATGTGATTTAGTAACCCGCTTGATAATGCACTAAAGTCTGATATTTATTAAAACTTTATTTACTTTTGCAACATCAGCAGCCTAGGACACGTGGCGCCTGCCCGCTATATCGTGATCACCAAGCAGCTAGTGGTGATGTCATCATGGGATCGCGGGGAGCGGTCAGGATTAACCGCGGGGAAATCAACGGTTATCAAATAACCCTTGCAAAACATTAAACATTTCTTAGAAGAAAAATAAGAGGAAGGGGACACTGCTTAGGGAAACGACAATCGATGACTCAATGTTGTTTTAAAAGCATAGGGCACGGACCGACTCAGACCTTAGTAAATAAAAGGAGGCCAACGATAATATTTATCATTTTATTAAAAAGGGGCCAAGCCTAGACGATTCAATGAGACATAAGTTGTTTTAAAACCTCCTCCAAAAGGTAACGACATAAAAGACCCATACCAAAGATAGGACACCAAGGGTTCATGAAAGCAAAGCAATAATTCCAGCCCTAGGTACCATCCGGATAAACAAGATAAGCTAATAATAAAAGGAAACCCAGGATGTAAATTTGAGGCTCCATCACAAGGTATGCAATGTCATTATAGATAGAGGTAGCACATACAATCTTTTTTCTGAGGAGATGGTGAGAAAATTACAGCTAGAGAGAAGAAGGCATCGACATATGTATAGGATAGCATGGCTACAAGATTATAGGAAAGTTTTGATTAGTGAATTTTTTTGATAAATATTAATATAGGAGGTTATAGAGATGAAATTTTATGTGATATTATTCCTATGAATATGTGTCATATTTTGTTAGGAAGGCCTTGGCAGTTTGATAGGAAGGCGATGCATGATGGTTATGCCAACACATACACATTGATGAAGGATGGAGTGAAACAAAAATTGAATCCATTGAAAGAAGAAATGGGTAAGGTTTGTAGCAATGCGAGGTCTTGTTTAGTTGATGAAATAAAAAATTTAGATGGTATAAATCATGAATATATTGGCTTTGATAATATGAACCATGAAGAAGATGAGAAGGGTGAATTGTTGAATTAGATTGAGGAAAAGATCTCTAGTGGAATGAAGGTAGCAGAAGAGGGTCAGGTAAAATATTATTTTATTATTTCCTTTATGAGAAAGAAAGTGAAGAAGTAGATAAGTTTGTTGCAGCATAAATTGTTTTTGATAAATTTGAATTGGAAGAGTTGAATGTGAAGGTTAATGAACAATTTTCTGAAGAGTACTTGTTTGAGAATAATGAATGTGAAAATATCTTGATTGGCGGGAATGATTCCTTATCAAGTAATATGGAAATTGAGTCTCTTGATGTTAATACTAATGTTGTTTTGAGTGAAAAAAAAAAGGTTGCAGCGGTGGCATGCCTTCCAAAATGCATGGAAACAGTGAAATTTCATGAAGGAAACATAGTGGAAAGAGAAAAAAGGTAGAACAACAAATGAGGTAAATGAATACATTTTTTTTAATGGAGGTATAATTTTAATTTATAATTCTGATTTTGATGAAGTATATTGGTTGGAAAGAAAATTTGATGCTTTGAATTACGTGATGGGTAGTAGAGGAAGGATGAAACATGGTAATATTGTAAGTTTACATAAAATGGTGCACAAAAATATTCCAGTGGACAAGGAAATTAGGTGGATACAAGATAGACACAAGGTATACAATTTTTTATGATTGAAACTCATGAAACATTTCTTTCTACCTGGGGTGTCTGATGCAGGAGCATCCTAGGTGATAGTGCAATCAACATCAACAAAAAATAAATAAAAATAAAAAATTCCATTTCATGTTAAGGGGATAATTTCATGTTAGGAGGTTAATTTTAATTAGTGGGCATAATTATTTTAATTAAATAAATAAATAAACATTTTTTTTATGCAAGTTGGCAAGTGGGGTAGTGGAAGTGTAATTGCCTTTTTTTGAAAAAATTGAAAAAAGCAAGTTGAGGAGTTGGGATTGGGGAGTTACAAAATGGAAATATAAATAATTTATTGATTTTCTATTGTGGAAAAAACTAATTATGAGGTTGTGGTCGTGAGTTTTCCAATAGAGGGAAAAAAATCTGATTTTTGGGATTTTGGTGAAGGGTTTTGGTGGCAAGTTGGGGGTTTTCATTGTGACTACAATTTTTGGAGGTTGGAGAGTTGGGTGTGGAATTTATCAAGAGGTTATTGAAGTGATTTTTTTCAGGTTGAAAGTGATTTTTCAGCCATTAAAGGTTGAAGACACCATTGTTGAGAGTTGAAGAGTTCCAGGTGATTGTTTGCAAGAGAATAGTGCAGATTTGGAGGTGCTCCTGAAGCACATAGTTTGATTTTTGGTTGTAGATTTATTTTTATTTCATTTTCAGATTATTTAATGGGCATATGTTGCTTCCCATCAGTCATTTGTTGATTGAAAATCATTGTGTAATCAGATTTATTTAATATGAATACTTTTGTTGCAAAATTCAAGGAATTTCATGAGACTATGTTGCAGATTTGTATGCATTGTTGAGATTAATTGAGTGTTTGTTTTTAGAAAAAAAGGGTTGTTGAGAACCCCTCTCTACATTACAAAGGCAAAATGACCACTATTAGACTCTTAGAATACATAAAAATATGAAACTATAATACAACACCATCATAAAATAGTGTTTCCTTCTAGGAAAAGTCAAGCCAACAAAATATTGACCGTCAAATCTGAGACCTAATGATGAACAATCCATATTTACAATAATAAAATATACATAAAATGTGGCTTTCGGGGGTGCTGCCCCCAAACCCCCACTGGGGTATGCGGCCCACAAACTCTTACACCCCCCACACTAATGTATCAATAGTACCTTATGTATTTGCAAGGTTGAGACATATTTTCCCAACAAATCTCCCACTTTTCGAACACTTTGCAAGAGCAATAGGAGGGTGTATAAACATCATCTCTTAATTGCTGGGGGATGAGAGGCCCATAGTTTCTTAACACCATCTAAACTTCTCTGTGCTCACAATCTTAGTTAAAGAATCAACAAAATTCATCAAAGTCACTACCTTAACCAAATTCACCCTACCATCTTCGACCATATCTCTAACAAAATGATATTGTACATCAATGTGTTTGGTCTTGGCATGAAATGTTGGGTTCTTGGCTAGAAATATCACACTCTGACTATCACAATAAATTTTCATTGCACCTTATTTTATTCCAATGTCTAAACACAGTCTCTTGAGACAAATGGCTTCTTTGCAAGCATAAATAGCCACTATATACTTAGCTTCAATAGTGGAAAAAGAAATCACATCTTGTCACTTACTCATCCAACTAATTGTACCACCAAATAAATTAAACACATAAGCATTGGTGGATCATCTACTATCAAAATCACCTACCCAATATGATTCCACATAACCATGAATATCAAGGGAAATACTTTCTTCAATCATATTACTATGATAATATAAGGAGTAATTTGAGGCATCATGCAAATATATGAGGAATATTTTAACTATATCCCAATGAACTCTACCAAGATTAGAAATATATCTGGAAAGAACTCCCACTACTTGGGAAATGTCCATTCTAGTAAAAACCAAAGCATACATCAAACTTCCAACTGCACTCTAGTAAGGCATTTTGCTCAAGTCTTCCATCTCTGATGGGGATCTTGGACAATCTAAAATAGATAACTTTGTTCCCATTGAAACAAGAACACATAATGGTCTACAATCCTGCATATCAAACCTTTGTAAAATTGAATTGACATACTTTTTTTTAAGTGAGCTTACCATTTTGATGGGATGGTAAAATATCTTTGATTAGTTTGGATTGACAATTCCACCTCTTTTAATAATTATTTGAGAGAACTTGCTTATCCACCTCACCTACTAGTTGTTAGTTACATGTCTAGTCACCTCTATGAGTGATCATTAGAAGGGGTTGGCTTTGCCACCTTTCCACTTATGTGTCATAATGATTGAAATCTCCAGCGTCGGGATTGTTTTGGGAATGACAAGTGTTGAGTTTTGTTGTGACATTTCCCATGCTCTGCCACCTCCTATACTATAACTTTACATCATTTTATCATGTCAAGTTAATTTTCTAATGTCCTTTCTATTTAATGATTTCCATTCTTTATGCAAGCCATGTGTGATGGAGTACTTAGATTTGATCCATAGATTTATTTTTGTTCATTGTTTCTCATGTTTGAGTGTAGTTTTTTAAATATGGCTCTAGATCTCACTTTGTGTTTTGCAAAAAATATTGATTTGTCTGTGGTTATGGAGGCTCCAATTCTACTTATTTGCAATCGGAGCCAATTGCCTTTCTTAGGAAATATTACTGATCACAGGTTGAATTTGGTGCTTAAGGAATGTGGTCTTCTCACCATGAAGGCTATCCAACTTATTTTAGGTGAGAAATTTCTTAATTACAAAGAGTGTTATCAAGTTAATTATGATATTCCTACTTGTTTTGTTGTGTCTCTATTGGATCTTCGTGTTTCAAAGGACGTAGTTGGTAGCATGGCTAGCAAGTTTTTCCATCCACATTTATTAGGTAATCTGGATAGGGTTTTAGGTGCTTCCTAGCCCGATGTTGGAATTCCTCGGCTCGAGACCTGGGATGACCTATTGGTGCACCCTTGTTCCCATTTATTTTGGATATTGAAGGGGATGAGATTCTTCTACATCACTGTCATTCACTCTACAGTTACCAATTCCTCCACAAGCTCTATCAGTATGAGCCTGTTGACAATTTCAATTGGTTGGATGAATTTCACTTGTATGAGGCTTTCTGATAGAAATATTTCTTTTTAAGTTTGGGTCTATAGTATAGGAACCTCTCTCCAAGAATATATAAAGGAAAATACTTATGGGTTTGTCCCATTTTGAATACATAACTTATTTTTTATATAGCTACAAAGTTTAGGATGAAAGTCATCATGTTGGAGTGGAATTACCTATTGATACTACCATTTGGAAATATTTGTCTCTCTTTGTTGAAATTTTTTCTTTGCTAAAATATCGAACAAGGTTAAAAAATATGTTAGACTTTAATATATAAACTTGGGTTTCATATTATGGATTCTCCTCATTATTGTTCATAATTATTGATTACCATATATTCTTCTCTCATATGATGTTTCTTTTATAACGAAAGCACTACGGTTTTTATAAAATAATTGTAATCTAGCTTAGTTCTCATTTCGATATAGTAAAGTTGAATTTCGTATTAAGGGCGTTCTTCAATATTTTTCATAGTGAATGATTACCATCTATTTTTCTTTCTTATGATATTCCTTTTATAATGAAAGAATTGTTGTATCGAATGTTGAAAGAGTTTCACTATTGCTGCAATAATCTAGCTTTGTGCTCTACTATTTAGATTCATTAGATTTTTTTCTTACTATTTTTTTTTTAGAAATGGGGATTTCCTCCCTTTTTGGGTTGATGGGGCTTTTTACCTTTTACTAAGGGTTCCCTCATTCGCCCTCTGTCTCTTTGTTATGCACTGTTGTTGATAATCATTTTATTTTCTAGGTTTCTCCACAAGCCATTAAGCTTAGTTTCTTTGTGTTATGGCCCACCAATAATTTCTTTTTTTGGACCAAGTTTACTTGCATAAACTTATTTCTTTCACTTTTATCATCTAAATCAAATTTAATACTTTAAAAGATGTGGGATAAGAATTGTGTACCTTTGATTTTATTAGGGTTAGGTACATACCTTAGTCTTGAAGCCCTCTTACTGATCATTCTTTTCATGTGATTCTTGGAGATTGGCTTCTGATTTCTTCCTTGTCTACTTTAAGTATTTCTTCCAATCCATCCCACAAACTTGTTTGGTTTCCTATTTTGATATCAATTTTTTGTCAATCCTTTGGTTTGCTAGCAGGTTCACTACTTTTTTAGCCTCTCGGTAGATATTTTTATGCTATGGTAATTCACTTCCTCCATTAATTCCTTTATCCGATTCAACTTAGTCTGTAATGTCCAGTCTCCAATTTTTCCACTTAGGGCAATGTTTATGTAAATTGTGGAATCACTTTCAATCTCAATGTTTCTTATTCCATTCTCTTTATAAGCCTATAGCCCCTGTAATAAGCCTTCTAATTTGACTGCATTGTTGGTGACTACTAGTAATTTCTTTGATACTATTATTATTAAGTCTCCTTCCTCACTCCTTATAATGCATCCCATCCCTACTAAACCAGGATTTCCCCTAGATGCACCATTAGTATTTAGTTTCATTCTCCCCTATTGGGGAGGCTTCCATTTTTCATTTAATCTTTTGCTTTTTGAGTCTGGTGCTAATTGAATAAAAGGTGGTACTCTAATATTTTTCCATCTTTTCATTAGTTAATTGTCCCATTCTATGAACCTTGCTTTCTTTTTCATTTTTATGTGTGTGTTCATCCATTCAGTAATATTGTATTTTTCCATTTTCCACACCTCTTCTTCTCCCTTATATTTTTCTTGAAAGATCCTGCGATTATGCTCTTTCCTTATGTTCCATATGAGAATTGAGGGAGTTGCTTACCATATTTGACCCAAAAATGCCTTTTTCTTATGAATGGGCCAGATAGTAAAGAAATATTTTAGCTTGCTACTCCTTGGTATCACCCATGCTAGATTGTTTTGTGACCAGTTCCATCCTTGTGTTGCATATGGGAAATTTAGCAATAAATGATCTGCATCTTCTGTATTTTTTTTACACATGATACACTATTGTGATCCTTCAATACCAATTTGTTTTAGTCTATCCCCTATTAGTATCCTTTCATGTAGGGTTTCCCATGTAAATTCCCCTACTTTTGGAAGGATCCACTTCCCCCAACAAAGTCTTTTCGGCTAGTTTCCTTCTTCTTGTTTTAACAGGATTAGATAACCCAATTTTGCTATATAATTTCCTAACTTTGCACCACACTATATGATCTTATTTGATTGTCCATTCAGGAACACCTTTCTTTCCTATAGAATTTATTTTAATTGGGCCCTAGTTTCTTTGCTCACTGCATTATTTTCAAAATTGATCCATTCATTTATCCCATTGTTTTCTTTTTTCACAAAAAAATTGGATCACATCCCCATATATTCTTCTTAAGTCTGTAAAATGGGGGGCCAACTCTAGGTATTCCTCAAGTGGCTTGTAGCCTCCCCACAAATATTTCTAGAAATTTCCCTCTCCCCATTGTTTACTTGCCATGTTAAATGGTTTGTTATTAAATGTCTACAATTAAACATAAAATTCCATATATGACATCCATTCCCAACATTTTCCATTGTTAAGATTCTTTTTGGGTTTAAATTGTCTAGATACTTCCTTTGAACTATTTTTTCACCATAATAATGTGGGCTTTTGATATAATTTCCATATTAGTTTTTCTCCCAAGGCAAGATTCTACACCTTGATATTTTTGATGCCTGCTCCTCCTTTCATGTGGGATTTGCATACTATTTCCCAATGAATTAGGGGGATTTTGTGTTCATCATTATATCCTTCCCATAATTGTTTTTTGAGAATACTCTCTATTACTAATGTTATTTTATTAATTAGCTGCATACATGACATTGAGTAAGTGGGGATCACCATTAAGATTGATTTTATCATGGTTATTCTTCTTTCCAACGTCAGCCACTTGCCTCTCCAGCTCTATGCTTTTTCCCTACACTTTTCTTTAACCTGTTCCCATATGGAGGATCTTATGGCCCCTTTAAATAGTGGTACCCCCAAATATTTGAATGGAAATTCTTCTATAGTGTAGCCTAGGGTTTTGACTATTCTTCTCTGTAATATCTTTTCTATATTGAAAAAATAGATCTTGGACTTTTCCTTATTTATTTGTTGCCCTGATATGCTTACATATTCCTCCAAGCATGCCCTAATTGCTTCTACTTCCTTTATCGAAGCTTCCCTATATAGAAGTGTATCATCCACAAATTATTGATGTGTTATTTCTTCTATCCCTTGAGCTACCTGGATTCCTTTCCATTGCTTTCCTTTCTAATATGAGGTTATATACCTTATTAATGCTTTAGCCATTATGACAAATAGAAATGGGGAAATAGGGTCTCCCTACATTATTCCATTTGTACTTTCAAAGAATCCACATGGACTCCCATTAATGAGGATCAAGTACCTTGTTGAAATGCACTGATAAACCATTTAGATCCATTCCTTACTAAAGCCAAAAATTTCCAATATTATCATAAAAATCTCCATCTTACTTTATCATATGCTTTACTTACATCAAGATTTATCATCATACTTTATATTATTTCTTTGTTAATGGTGTGGACAAATTTTCTTTCCAATATGATACTATCCACAATATCCCTTCCTGGTGTGAATCCACTTTGAGCTTCTAGAGAAATTATTCTTTCTAGCAATTTCTTTAATATGTTTTCCATTGATTTGGATATTATCTTATATATGGTATTGCACAGAGAGACTGACCTGTAGTCCCCAAAATTTGAGAAAATTTCTTTTTTAAGTATTAGGGCCACCATTGTGTTATCTAGGTCCTAGAAAAATCTCCTTTTCTTTCTAAAATCCTCACATATTTCCCAAATTTCTTCTTCTAAGAAATTCCAACACTTAGGGCAGAAAAAGATTGGGAATCCATCTGGTCTAGGTGCTTGGTTTGGGTGTAGTTGATGCAATGCAATCCTTATTTCTTCCCTTGAAAAAGGTTCCATTAATGTTGCATTCTTCTTTGGAGTGATTAGCTTTGGTATATTTGCTAGTATCCTTTTGTCATCTAGAGTCTCATTGTCCCCCTCCTGGAACAATAGTTGTTTATAGAATCTAACTAATTCCTCCTTTATCTCCTCTGGGTTCTTTTTTGTGCTTCCATCTATGAGTTTTATTTTTTTAATTCTCCTATGTGCTTGTTTGATTATTGTTGTGTTATGAAATAATTTTGTATTTGCATCACCTTCTTCTAACCATAATTCCCTAGATTTAGCTCTCCAATACCCCTCCTCTCTCGCCAACACCTCATTATATTCAACCATGAGTTCTTTTTCTCTTAAGTAATATCCTTGGCACATTCCAACTTCCATTATTTTGTTATTTAGAAGTTCCAACTCTTTTTCTAAGTTCTCTTTCTCTGAGAATACATTTTTAAATACTTCCATATTCTAGGTTTGAAGCTTTCCTTTAATATACTTGAGCTTGTTTGCAAAGTTAAAACTATTGGTTCCCCCATATCTTGGAGTTGTCTTCAACCGATATTATATTTTTTCTACAAGTCCTTTCTAGGACCACATTTTTTCACATTTGAAGTAGGATTTGTTCTTAGGTTCTTCTTCAGAGATGGTTAATATTACTGGAAGGCAATCTAAGCCAAGAAAAAAAATTATTGTTGCCTCCAATTTCAAATTTTCAGCCAACCAATCTTGGGAATAAATAAACCTTTATGGATTTTTTTTAATACACCCTTCCCTTGATCTTTTGTTTGACCATGTGTAGGCACCATTCCTTAATTGTGCTTTCACTAGATTACTATGTTCTAAAAAATGTCTGAATGCCTCTATTGAAGGAATTATCATCTGTCTTCCTCCTAAATTTTCTTCCATCCTTAGGACTAAATTATAATCTCCCCCCATAATGATTCTCTTACCTCCTAGCTTGGATATATTCTGGCTCAGAGTGTTCTAAAGAATTTCTTTGACATTGTTTTTTGTTGGACCATAGATGTTGAAAATGTAGAATTTTATATTATTTTTCAAGCTTTTTGCTTCACATAATAGCCAATTACTTTCTTTTTCTATTGTACTTACTATGACTATGTTAGTTCTCCAAAGAATTCCCAAGCCTCCTACAGATCCATATGATTTCGCCAGAATAGTTTCCCATCCTTTTTTCTGTAAAATCATTTTGTTCTCATCTTATATCTTTGTTTCTTGTAATAATATAATCTTTGCTTCTATTTTTTCCATCTGGTGCTTTATCAAGCACCTTTTTTTAGGGTTGTTGAGTCCCCTAATATTCCAAGTTAAAATATTCATGGCTCCTCACTGTGGGAGTGCTCCTCTCCCAATTTTTATGAAGGAAAATTTTAATACTCTTTATTCCTTTTCTTGAGCCAATTCTTCTCTTTTCTGTCTATTTGTCTTTTTTCCCTTCTTTTTTCCTTTGAGTATTATTGGGGCCAACATTTGTGTTGATGTCTAAGAGATGTTCCTATTTTATATTATTTCCAAATCTTCGTAGTCTTCATTCTCACTTTTGAAAAATAATTCTTCTTCTTCCTCTCTTAATTGTACATTAATTTCCTCTTGTATTGTCAATAGGTCTATCTTTTTTGGCACAAGATTCTCTGCCTTCTTATTTTTTCCCTCTTTGTTGTCTTCTTCCACCTTGTATTCTAGATATAGCTTTTTTTCTTTTTGATTTTTAATAGCCACTTCCCTTGGGATTGCCTCTATCTTTCCCTCCATAACTTTTCTCCTCCAAACTTTTGTCATCTTTTGATGACTTCTGCATTTTTCAATTTCATGACCCCATTTTTTGCAATTTCTATAGTAAAAATTTTTGCTTTCTATTTCCACCTCTTACTCTCAGATCCCTTCTTTATATTTCAGCTTGATTTTCTTTGGTGTCGATCTTATTTCCGCTATTTTAATTCTGACATATAGATAGGAGTTGTCTTCCAATATTTTGGTATCCAACTTAGTAAGGGTTCCTAGTGTTTTACCAATATTTTATAAGCTTTCCTTTGATCAATATTTTAATGGAAAATTGTATAATATTATCCATGTTGCTTCATTATATGGAACCAAAATTGTTGGGTTGAAGTTTGATACCCATTTCTGCATAAATATTGAGTTGCCTTCAAATTCCAACGATCCTTTTTCTAATATATAGTTCCTATCTTCTTCTTTGAGAAAGATTATTATAAATTAACCATTTGGTAGGAACTTCAATCCATGATTCTATTTTATTCTCTTTTTTACTCCCAATTTGTAATCGTTCCCCTTCCTCTTTTAGGGCTAATGATTCTACATATAATGACTACCTTCTGCAAGAAATCTATGTCTTCTATTATCATATCATCTAAATATATTTCTATTGGGTCCTCCTATTCTTTTTATTCTCCCAAAAAATCCTTTTCTATTTCTATCTTAGGTCTGGCTTTCTTCTTTTTCCAGCTTTTCTTCCTTGAGCCTGCTTATCTGTTCTTTTTGGGAATGTTTCTTTTTTCTTTTTGACATTGTTCCCTTGTTTCTTTGGGTTTTGCAGTGGAATTTTTCCCTTTTCTTCCTCCTCCCTTTTATTCACTAGTCTCTCTAGGGTCCTTTCCCATATTTTTGGTTGTTTTCTTCTTTTAGGGTTTATCTCTAGATTTTTGGGCCAAGTGATGTAATGTGGTACTTTAAAATCAATCCTTGGCTTGCCTTCTTCTGATCTTTGTCTCCTTCTTAATGTTCTTACTTTCCTACCTTCGTAGTTTGTTTTGTATTCCATTTTTCTCCATTCATCTTGATTCTTGTATCTGAATTCTTCTTTTCTTTCTTTCACTTTTCCCAATTCTTTTTTTCGTGAGTTTGTATTTGTATTCTATGGTTCACAAGTTTTTTTCACAGGTAGATCCATTTTAACATACATTATTATTGAATTGACATACTTACTTCAAGGCCAAGCCATAGAATTTTTTCACTTCATCTCTTTTAATTTCCATCCCAATAATGTGTTTAGTTGTACCAAGATCTTTCATTTCAAATTTACTAGAAAGTTGATATTTCAATTCTAAAATCATACCTTTCCCTCTACCAATAAATAACATATAATCAACATGTAATTTAATAAATAGGAAACAGTCACCATTAGTTTTATAATAAACACAATGATATGATTTAGAACACTCAAATCCCAAAATCAACACATATGTATCAAATTTTTGGTACCACATCCTAGGACTCTATTTTAAACCATACAAAGATTTCTTCAATTTGCAAACCAAATTACTTTTACCTTTCACCATGTAGTTCTATCACTATGTCATATATCTTCCTCAAAGTTATCATGAAGGAAATAAGTTTTCACATCCATTTTCTCAACCTCTAAATCATAATTAGTAGCAATAGAAATAAAAATTCTAATGGATGTCATTTTTACAACAAGAGAAAATGTATCACCATAATCAACACCCTCAACTTGAGAGTAACCTTTTCAGTAACCAACCTTGCTTTGTACTTCTCAATACCTCCATTTGAACCAATCTTTTTCTTAAACACCAATTTGCAACCAATAGGTTTTTGTACTTTAGGAAATGGTACAAGATCTCATGTATCATTCTTTTCACAGCTGCCATTTCTTCATCCATAAAAATCCTCTAGGATTCTGCATCATTCATACCTAATGCCTCTGTTACCAATTTGGTTTCATCCATGTTAGTATTCAAAATCAAAAATACATCTCCAATCATCAAGTGAATACCTTTCAGGTGGTTTTCTATGCTTTGTAGACCTACATAAAAGTTGAGTTGGAGGTTCTTCCTCCTCTTTTGAAGATTCAAAGCTAGATGAGCTCTCCTCAACTTCTTGTCTATCCATGGGCCTTGATTCAAATTTCTTAGGTGTAGAAGGAAATTGAATCACATCTTCATATTTACTTTTTATTGGCTGTAATGTAATAGAAGAAGGCAGTTTCTCTAGAAATAACACTTCTACTATGCATTACCTTCTATGCAACAAAATCCCAAAGCTTGTATCCTTTCACACCATAACTATTTATGATGAAGATACATTTAACATCCTTGTTCTCCAAATTTTTTCACTTCTCATTTGGAACATGTGCATATGCCTCACAACCAAAAAATCTAAGATGTCTTAATGAATGCTTGTGGCTCGACCATGCCTCTATAGGTGTTTTATCAACAAGAGCTAATGTAGGGGACCTGTTAATCAGGTAACAGGAAATGAAAATAGATTTAGCCAAAAACCTTTGTTCTAGGCCAATACCACTCAACATACTCCTAGCCTTCTACATTAGTGTCCTATTCATTATTTCTACAACTCCATTCTACTATAGAGAATATAGAGTTGTCTTTTATCTATGAACACCACAATCTTTACAAAATCTATCAAAACCATTAGAGTAAAATTCATCGCCATTATTAGTCCTCAAAATTTTTATTTTCTTTCTAGTCTACAACTCAACCATTGCTTTAAGTTCTTTAAATCAATTGAAAACTTTAGATTTACTCTTTAAAAAATATGCCCATTAAAAAATATCCCCATGTCCTTCTACTATAATCATCAATAGATGAAACATAATATGTGGATTTTCCAATTGAAGGAACATCTACAAGACCAAACACATCATAATGAATAAGATCCACTATACCACAAGATTTATAAGAACTCAAGTAAAACTAGACATGGTTTTATTTTCCATAAATGCAATTCTCATAAAATCAAATTCAAGATTACAATCAGATAACCCTTCAACAATGTTTTTATTTTTCAAGGTCTTTAGATTCTTTTCTCTAACATGGCCAAGTTGTTGGTGTCTTAACATAGTTTTCTCTACAGGTAACTTTTATTTAGAAGAAAGATCTAACCCTTGAGTACCCAAAATCTATGACCATCTACTGAAGGTGAAACCCTCACTCCTTCCACAAACTTTCTTTTCACATAAGTACTATTGTTCTCAATAGTGCATGCATTAAGCTTATAAAATGTGTCATATCTGATACCTCTAGCAATCACCTTGGCACCTCTGACCATCTTGCATCTTGCATCAAAAAATACTACCTACACACTCACATCTATTAGTTTTCTCACAGATAATAGATTTGGTGCTAATCCAAGGATATGCAACAAATCATTAATCCTTTTTATTTTACCATTAGGAAATTTTATTTTAACTTTACCATGACCAGAAATATTTAAATAAGAATCATCACCCAAGTACACCTTACCTCCATCAAATTATTTATATTAAAAAAACCAATCTCTATTAAAGGTCATATGGAAAGATGTACCTGATTCAATGAGCCATGCATCATTACCTGCATGATTTGCTAAAGCTACAATGAATGTGTCACCATCTTCCTTCTTAGACTCATAATAAAAATCAAATTTCTTCTCTTTCTTCTTATTTTCTTCTTTGCAGTCTTTACAAACATGTCCAGGCTTACCATAGTTCCAAAAAATAACTCTAGACTTTCGAAGAGACTTAGATCTCCCCTTATACTTATATTTTTCATGCTTCTCATTCTTCTTGCCATTTTCCTTAGGTCTTCCATGAACATTCAGGGACTCCTTGGAACTAATGGATACCTTTCTCCTCATCTCTTCAAAAAGAAAAGAACCCACCACATCTTCGGTCTTCAAAATAACAAAAGTACTCCCGATATCCATAACAAGAGTCCCACAAATTAGGAAAAGAACAAAGCAAGATCTGACATTTCTCTTCCTCATCCATTTTGACACCAACTAATGCCAACTAAGCCACCAACATATTAAATGCTTCTAGGTGCTCTGTAATTCATCCACCATCTTCCATTCTCAAGGAATCCAATTTCTTCATCAAGAAAATCTTGTTAACTAAAGATTTGGCTTGATACATCTAACCAAGATTCTTCCATAGTTTTTATGTAGAGGTCACTTCACTGACATTGATTAAAAAATAATCTACCATGCACAATATAATTATACCTTTGTCTTTATAGTCCATAACATCATATTGAGCAGCTTGAGTAGGATCTACAAGCCTTGAAACATTCTCATCAACAACATCCCATAGATCTTGATCTATCAATAAATCCTCCATCTTCAGCTTCCACATTTCAAAATTATTTCCAAAAAATTTATCCACCTCTATTCTCCCTAATGAGCTTTCCATCTAAAAATTCTTGCAACAAGATCACAAAGTGTCTTCTACATAAGCTCCCACTAAAATCTGGATTAGTTCAAAAAGCCTAACAACCCACAATTGAAACCTGAGGTGATCAAGCTCTAATACCACTTGTAAGGAAGCTAAGGTTGCAAAACAACTTCCTACACTAATCTTGAGAGGAGACTAATGAAAACCTTTACAAATATTTTCAACTACAAAAACTTAAATAGAAATAAACATAAATATCATGCATACCACAACACAGTTATTTATGTGGGGAAAAACCTTTTTGGGAGAAAAACCCCACACTCCAAAAGCCACCCAATATATTATTCATAAATCATAGAGATTACAATATACTTGCAAAGCAAGCTTCTCACAAGAGTATCACCAACTAGAGATCTAGAAGCAACACGGTCGCTATTAGAATCTTAAAATACATCACAATATGTATAGTTGTAATGCAATGCCCTCATAAAATAGGGTAGCCCTCTAGGTAAATTCAAGCCAAAAAAATATCAACTGACAGTTCTAAGACCTAATGATGAATGGTCTAGATTTACAAAAATAAAATATACATAAAATGTGTCTTTCGGGGGCAACACCCCCCTACACCCTGCTGCACTAATGTATCAATGGTACCTTATGTATTTGCAAGGTTGAGACACATTTTCCCAACAAGCATAAATGTTAGTAAAACTGATAAAAAAAATTAAAATATTCTCACCAAACTAAACCTTGTTGTATTATGGTATGGTGGTTGTGCTTCAATGTTGATATGTGAATGCTCTTCTCAAAAAAATAGGGTTACATATGAAGATGGTCTATAAGAATGGCTTAGGATGGGGCCAGTCTATAGATTTTTATCCCAAGGATTGGATGGCTAGGATTAAAAGTGAAGATCAAGGGCTCACATTGGTTGAGACCCTTGGAGAGATGAGAGGAGGAAAGTGTGGTCACATGGTGGGTTTATGGAGAGGGGTTAAATATTGAAGTGGAATCCAAGGTTGAGAATATCCTTGAAAAAGGTGGATGGTCAAGATGAAAAGGGTACTTGGGAGTACCCTTCAGGGACAAGAAATTATCTTTGACCCATGTGACATGGTATCAATACCATGTTTAAAGGCTCATGCATTGTGAACAAAGGATCCATTCCTTTGTACACCTTTGAGGATGTGTAGGATTTGAGGGGATTTAACTAGAAGGATTTGCATATGCAAGTGGGGGACTAAGGGGCTAGTTGATTTTAGTGTGCACTTAATAAAAAGTGGATCACAATAAGAAATTAAATAAATAGATATATTTATTTAATTTTTTGGATGAGGATGGAGAGAATTAGATAAATAAATATTTAGATTTATTTATCTAATATGGACTATAGGAGAAGGGTGATTAAATGATTTAGGCTAGAAATAAATTTGGGTGAATATTTGATGAATAGTGGATGAGTATTGAATTTTATTTTTTTTGATAAGTACTGCCAAGGGGTAGCTCCCATAATATAAGACCCAAAAATTATTAAATGCATGCCCTTGTCAAAACGGGTACAACACAAAGGCAACACAGAGCTATCCAAAAATAGGACAATTAACCTACAAATTTACAACTTTCTTAGAAGACCGTAAGGTAATCAGGCTCAACTATTTTGATGTAGGTGATTTCTTCCTTTTCACATCAATCCAAACCTGATATGTCTCTAAATGAAGAAAATCATTATCATTTCCCACCCCAGTATTACAGATTGTAGGAGTATTTGGAGAAATGGATGAAAAATCAACATTCTTCTATTGGGGAGCAGATTCCCCTAGGGGGAAGGTGGGGTATTTGTGGGAAAAAATTTAGGCACTTTATTAGTCATGATCTCCTATGGGTGGGCTTGTGCATCAACTAAGGGGAAGGAGCTCAAGGATGGATTATTTTCATGTAGTGGTGGAGAAGGGGTTGCAACATTCTGCATTGAAGGGGAAATGATATAGTGGCTGAAATTGACCCCATCCCACCAAGAGGGCTTGTCGAAAGGGGAAACATTGACCTACTCAATTCTCCTTTGAAATTTTGCAGTGACATGTTCTGTAGCAAAACATTTTATGCACTTGAAGGTGATTCTTTCATAATCTATTAGTTGGCACCATTTCCTATTACCCACTTTGAGAAAAAGACTTGTCAAAATACCATTAGAGACATCCATTTCAATACATAGATGAGCATAGGTTGAATTTTCATATTTTATTTTTTCATTTGAAATGCTATGGAGTTTTCCCAAGCCATTTCCAATCACCTTCAGACAGTCAATTTCCCAAAACTGAAGGGGGGTAAGGTAAAAGAACCCACATAAATGTAGACGAAAATGACTTAGTTCATGGATTGAAAGAAGGGAACCACAACTTCGTGCATATAAAATCACCTTGAAAGAACCATGGCCCAATCTTGAGAATCATTTATTTATCTTCCTTGGACTTAAATTCTAGGATAAAAGATCCCCTTGCATAGGGACAAATACTAATGTCATCTTCCAGGTAATCTTTCCAATTTAAAAAAATCCAAGAATGGAGATCACAAAGCTTCAGCCATACCTTCATGAACCTAGAAATTAGGGCATGGGATTGTAGATATTCTTCTCTATCACTTGCAGCATCATCTAGACAAACTTCTATTGTAGAGGATGAATGGCGAATCAAGAATCAAGGAATATGAGAGGCTCCACTATTGGAGGAGGGAAAATTCACCCCAAATGAGATAGAACACCCATTTTGCATGTGGCCAAGGGAATTCTTAAAATTTAATGGTCCATCACAAGGAAAAACAAAGATCAACGGAAGGATTGGTGAAGGTTTTGTTAGGGAGGTTGCAAGCCCTAGTCCCCACAACTACACATGAGATTGGTGAGCAACAAAGGAATTTTCCCCATGCCTTGACACTAGGATCCACAATGAAGCCCTCACTATGGGCACTATGACTAGGCACCAGAAGATCACACCCCTTGGGAACATCACACACAAGAGCAAGAACAAGTGAAGGAATTGTGAGCTCTGAAAATTTGTAGAGGAACTTAATTATCATGGATGAGTATTGAATTTATTAACCAAATAAACTATTATTTAATTAATAATGGAGTGAATATTGGATAATAAATTAGATAAATAAGGATTTATGTAATCAATTATAGAGTAAATGGTTGGGTTATGAAGCTAATTAACAATGTGTTAATCTTAGGTGTCTACATAGACTATCATACCCAAGGGGATAAATACATGTGAGTGCCAAAAATTACATGGGAATATATTATAGTCTAATGATCATCTTTATGGAAATGCTTGCTTAGTCTCTAGGACCATCCCATGCTCTTATCTCATCCTCCCTAGCCTTCCTCTTTTCTCACATATAAAATTGCTCCATGAAAACTATAGGTTTAACCCTTAGGTTGCAGGGTCACTTATTCTACCTTAGGTCACCCAAGTGATTTATCTAGGTCACCTAAGATTTTCCCAAGTCACCCAAGCTTATGTAAGGTCAACTAGACAAATTTCCCTATCAAAAGGTGTTATTTTGACATATTTTATTAGTGCATGAAACTTCTAATTCTAGCCACTTTACACCCAATTTAAGCCTTGATCTTGAGTCTAACTTAGTCTAGATTGTACCTAGCTCTATTAATCATTTGATTTCATCCTCCTAATTATGAATCTCAAGCTACTTATATTCCCTTAAATGGATTTACAAAATGAAATATGTTGCTTGTTGGCTGTATCTTTTAAGGAATTCTAAGTTTTTATCTCACTTTTTAGAGCTATTTTAATAGATTAGAAGGCCAATCATAGAGGTTATAATACATTCCTATGTAATTCATACTCTACATAGTCTCTAGGATCTCCCAATAGTCATTTTGAAGATTTTAATATCCTAGAACAATAACTATAGCATTTTCAATCATTTCCCCTTGAGTCTAGTTTCCTATTCCTTTTTCTTATTCTATCAAGTGGAGTACCCCAAGTTGGAAATGAAAGAGGATTATGGAATATGAATCATTGAGGACAAACGGTCCACAATATTTTTCATCAACATCACAATTTTTCAATATCTTAGGTTCCATCATTTGCTTGCAAGTTGTTAAAATATTTTTCTTTCCAAATATTAGAGTAAAACAGTTAATAAATCCTCCATCCTACCAAACTCTATAGCATTATTCTAGTACACATTAAATATAGCAAATAGTTAGTTAAGATTTATTCACTATATTAAAGAAGTGTAGATTAAGTTACAAATATTAAGTTCCATTTCAACAAAAATTCTTTCTAAAATAAAACACTCTCAATAGTATCAATCAATAACAAAATCATATTCAAACAAGAAAATATAATCAAGGCAAAACATGTGGGAAATTAATAAAAATAATGTATTAGTTTGTTGATTATAAATCCCTTTAAATCATTGTAGCTACACATAATAATAAAATTTATGAAATGGAATGAATTAATTATTGATTTATTAATCAAATGATAGTTGGCTAATAAATTTAATTTATTTGGAAAAACAAAAAAATAGAGGTTAGTTTTTCATTTTTTATATTTAATAGGATTTATTTTATTCATAATCATTCATTCTTTAGTTTAAATTCATTCATAATGGAAACAAAGGAGAATTTTGGAATTATAGGTTCTTGCATTCATGATCTACAAAGATCTATGGGCAGGTGCATGAAGATGGGTAGCCAATTTGTGGCCAACTTTTTAAAAAAGTTTTGAAAACTCATAATGTGAGCAAGTTATAATGTGAGTGCATTATAATGCACTCGCGTTATGGCTTGGTGTGTCAAGCCTAAGGCTCGGCCACAATGAGCTCATAATGTGAGCACATTATAATGCACTTGTGTTATGACCTATTAAAAGAAAATCAAATTCATTCTTGCATTTCGACTAGACGTTTTTTTTCTCTTGCTCGTGGCTAAAACCCCCATTTTCTGTGCTCACGTTCTAGGAGGAGGTATTTTACAAAAATCTCCATCAATGGTTGTTGTTTCATCACAAGGATGCCACCACATTGATGAGGAGGTGTGAGAGGTAAGGATTTTTTTTTTTTGGTTAGTTTTAGGTTGTTTTTGATATTTATTCTTTGAATTTGTAGGAGATGTTAGTCAACCTACAAACCCTCCTCAAAATCCTTAAGAAGCACAACAACAACAAGAGGAACAAAATCCTGAACAAGCACAACAAGAACAACAACAATAAAATCCACAAGTTAATCAACCACAACCTCAATCTCCTCGACCAATCCCTCAGCATCCTCCTGGTACTCAGCAAAACTTAATGAGGGAAATTGAGAACAATAAAAAACAAATTGAGGATTTAATCAGGAGGTTGAACGATCCAAACAGTTCAACTGTAGAAAGAATGACCCTAGGAACTTCATTGAAAGAAATGTTAAAACATGTAGATTCAATTAGCAAATAATTAACTAGTTTGCATGATAGGAGGTAGGTGGATAGGGCTTATTACCAAAATAATTACCACATAAAGATGTAAAAGATTTTAAAATTACAAAAGGTGATTTGTGTGCATTATTCACTGACCCATGGCCAAATGTAAATCTCTCCCTCAATGCAAAGAGGTTTCCTATTCATTGGTGCCACCACTAAGAGATTAGGAAATATTTTTGGGATAGGTGGTACATGGTTTTTGATGACCCACCATGCAACAATTGTGAAGTCCCGCAGTATTTCCTTAGGAAATTATACTGTGAGTTCATCTTGAAAAAAATCCTAAATTATTTTGATATGAGGGACTTCTAGGGGAGAGGTGAGGATTCGGCTCAAGATAGACCCAGTGCATAGTAGGATCCTACGCGGCAAGGGATACAACCTCTTGATAGGCCGCCTCATGAGCACATCGTCATCCATTCCATTGCGAAGGAGAGTGTCAATGTAGAGACTTTGTAGGCCACAAGCTCTTTGACCCAGAGTGTCATCCAACATTCCAACCCTATTCTATAGCACCATCCAAGGGAGTCTTTGAGTGGTGGGCTTCGATCCCATTTGTGTCAATCTTGCGGGGCGACTTGTTCATATGATCCCACCAACATTCAGGAGGCTGCTATGTAGGATATGTCTATAGCTATGGAGATAGCAAGGGCCACTGACATTTTACGTGTGGCCTATGGCATCGATACTTAGGTAAAAGTTAGCATGTTGATTGAATTTAATTTATTAAATTTTTATTTTGAAATGCAAGATTAACTAATTTAGTTTTATGATTTTAATAAAATTGCAAGGTCACAGTGTTGATACTGGATACACCAACCCCACACTTGATTATTTCTCCATTGCACCTACCATTGAGGTATGTAACTAGTAAATAATTATAAATTTATTACATGTTAATAGCATTGTTTAATGAATAGTATTTTAATATGTGATTTTTGATGTTGAATACGCTAATATTGGAGGTTTCATGGGAACACCTCCTAGTTCCAGTGGATTTATTCAAACCTACACACAGGTAATAGAATAAAGAGTTTAACTAATGAATTGTCCTTAATAGATTTGTGTACTTTATATTTATATCATTGATTATGTTGCATTGTACATCTTTCAAACTCAAAGCATTACTTCACATTCCATAACTAATAACTAGATGTTGATAGATGACAAAATTTCAACTACAATATAGTTGTTTAGAAATTCAACATAAGCAATGATGCAATTACTTCACATAGCATAAGTAATAAGTAGGATCAACTTCCAATTGCATTTTCTTGTCATGGCATTCCATGAGACCAATTTTTACTAAGGCATCTTTTCAAATAGTTCATTGTCTTGTCTATGCTATGGATGCTTGGAAGGAATATATGAAAGAATAATAGTAAGCAATATCATAGACAAGGCAATGAGTTGTTTGAAAAAATTCCTCAAAGAAATGATCACCATGAGACCCAATTTCTTTGAGGCACTTTTTCAAACAGCTCACTGCCTTTTCTATGCTACTACATTTTCCATACATGTCTACCAAATCATTTTATCAAACAGTTCATTTCCTCACTGCTATGGCTTAAAGCTTAAAAAAGGTGCTTTCCAACAAACTATGGATGCTTGGAAAAAATCTATCAAAGCATAATAGAAAGCAATAGCATAGACAAGGAAGTTAGTAGTTTGAAAAAATGCCTCAAAGAAAGTGGTCTCATGCTGATGGAATGCCATTCCATCACCATGATACCACATTTCTTCAAAAATCTCACCACCTTTTCTATGATACCACATTTTCCATACATGTGTACCAAAGCATTTTATCAAACTACTCACTTCCTTGCTGCTATGGATAAAAGCCTAAAATAGGTGCTTTCCAACAAACTATGGATGCTTGGAAAAATTTCTATCAAAGCATAATAGTAAGCAATAATAAAATAGAGAAGGAAATGAACTGTTTGAAATAAATGTGGTCTTATGGTGATGGAATGCCATGATGTACATTTGTTTGTAATGGCATTCCATCACCACGAGACCCCATTTCTTTGAGGCATTTTTTCAAATAGTTCACTGCCTTCTCTATGCCACCACAGTTATCATACATTTATAAAAAAGCATTTTATCAAATGGTTCACTGGCTTGCTGCTATGGGTAAAAGCCTAAAAACACGTGCTTTTGAACAAGATATGGATAGGGAAAATAGTAAGCATGATAGTAAAAAATATATAGTTTAATAAGTACTCAAATTTTTTTCATTATCTCATACATTATAAGTCATGGCGTAGATCGCTATTGTAGTTTTTGTGGTTGAATAATTAATTGTTTTATTTTCAGATGTTGCAAGCGGAGACACCTTCGAATGTTCAGATGAAAATGGAAATTGGTGTTTCATCTTCTATAGAATCCTCGATGGCTCTGACAGGGGAGGTATGAGGAAAATTACTATATTTTAATTTACGTTCATTGTTATAGATGTTAGTTAGTGAAAAATAAAACCATTATTGATTTGTATTTTAATTTCTATTTGGATGGTTTATACAAGGCTTTAGCACACCTCAAAATGGGCATTCGAATATTTTCCTCGTGGAGAGTGATCATCAGATGGTGGAAAGTGATTATTTTGTTAAATATATCATTTTTTTAATGTAATCTCTATATATTAATGTCTTTACTTCTTATTGTAACATATAAGACTTCACCAAGAACTAAACACTAGGAGGAGGAGCAGGAGCACTCCTCGAGCACAACATAAATGAGTGACAAACATATCGCCATCTGATCAACAAGCAAAGGGAAAGAGTTTATTTCAAGAGCCTGGAGAGTGATGAATTTTGATTCCAGAGCCCTTTGTTGTATGCCTATATGGCATTTTTATACATATTTTGTATTGGATATATTTGACATTGTATTCCTATATGGCATTCTCGTAAGCCTATATGGATATTTGTACCTATATTTTATACTTATATCGACATATATTGATGTATGTCTGCATGGATATTTGGTTAATACAAATCTATATTATCGATGGTGTCCATATTTGCATTATAAATCCATGGTTCAATAGATATGAGTTATGTGTATTCAAGTGTATGCTTTACAACTTATGTGTATACTTTGTGACTTACGTGTATTCCAATGTATACTTTGTGACTTACATTATTTCATGAGTATACCTTGTATTCATGCATATACTTTGTATTAATTTGTGTATACTATGTATTCATGTGTATACTTCAAGGCTTATGTGTTTTTGAGTACTTGTTCTTCCCTTATTCACATGTACATGCTTGACCTATTCACATGTATACTTATTAATTGGTTATCCCTAGAATTTATCATTGTTGTCCTTCATGGTTTTTCTTGAATATTAATTGATTGATGCTAAAAAACTTTATCTAAAAACAAAAAAATTGTTTTCAATTGGTATTCCATGAAATGATTCATAAAAAGATTCCAATATATTTAATCCTTTGATTGGAACAACTTAATTAAGCAAATGATACATAATCTTCACAAAATTTACAAAACATAATATTCACAATAGATGAAGTAGTTAACTTCTTGACACATTATCATACAAAAATTTATATTGAATAGTCTTTTTAACATTTTCATAGCATAGTCCTTATAGTGCAGAATGAACTGTTATATTCTTGATCCATCACCATATAAACACGTTGAAAGATTTATATGTCAACTTTTTGCAAGATTTATAGGTCTATTTAACAAAGAAACACCCTCTCAATCACTCTTCCAATTGAAAAACACCATTGGACAACATTTACCAATCTACAAATCCCTAAAATCTACAATTTTTAGGGCACGATTGGTCCTCTAACCCCACTATCCTCTAAAACCTCACTTTTCTCATATTTCACTAGGGTTTATTGAAAACCCCATATCCAGACCTCACACATCCTCAAAAACTCTTCCAAAACTCTTCATTCTACCTACACAAACTTAATTGACCACCAAATTATGCTATCTCCTAATTTTACCCAGTTTTACTCCCTCAAACCTCTCTTTTTCATTCAAAACCCCTCTTTTCCCAACTAGGGCATCATGCCATAACATACTTTTGACCTCCACTGTCCTTGTAGAAATTTTGAACACATCAAACACCACAACCTCACCCTATTTCCAACCTATTATAACTTATTCTCAAGAAATTTCTTCTTTTCACCTCTTCTAGCCTTGCTTTTAAGGCCTAAATTCTGAATTTTCAATAGGGGCAGCATTAGTAATTTCTTCCAATTCCTTTACCAATGATATTTTCTTATTCCTACTCCCTATCCTACTTACATCAGGCCCATTCCACCAAGACACAACCTAAACAATAGGTGGAATGGCCTATTTCAACACATTACACTCAAACCCTTGTATGAGCAAAGTTTAGACTAGTTTCAAAAATCTACTTCTAAGTTGCTTGGAACTTAATAGAATTCGAAAAGAATGGATTCAAATAAAAACTAAAACCATTATACAACATATTCAAATCATCTTAGAGAAAACTCCCGTTGTATAGATCAAGCCATAATAAGGGATCAAGCTAGTTTAACGTAGCTTGGAGCAATTCCACATGTTTGGGTGCAAAAGAGGACCATGCCTAGCATAAACATACCTATTGGGATGCATTGGAGCAATTTTTTTGGTCATATGAATTGAAAAATGAAAGTTGAACTACTTTGCAACTTTACACTATTTGCATTTGACACTTTTTCCATCAAGTAAAACTGGACGCCATAGGAAAATGATTCTAAGATAACAAAAATCAAGAGAGGTTATTATAGAGAAGTCCAACATGATCCCATAGGCTCATACAAAGAGTTCGTAAGTGTCACAGTTTCTGAGTAATAGCCCGTTAAAGATTTTTTCCCTTTTGCACTTTGGACCCTTAAGGGATTGAGCCGATTGAACGTAGCTCAGAGTGATTCTGCATGTTTGGGTGTGAAAGAAGACCATTCATAGCATAAAAATATCCATCCAAATGCATTGGAACAATTCCTTTGGGCACACAAGTTGCAGAACAAAAGTTGCACCACTTTGCAACTTTTAACTACTTGCATTTGACAACTTTTTCCCCAAGTGAAAATTCACCACCATGGGAAAATTCCTTCGAGATAGAAAAAATTGAGAGAGGTTATTGTAGAGGGGCCCAACATAATCCTATAGGATCAGACAACAAGTTTCTAACCATCACAGTATCTGAGTAACAACATGCTAAAGTTTGCAACCATTTTGCACTTTGGAATCTTAAGGGATCAATCTGGTTGAATGTAGCTTAGAGTGATTTTGCATGTTTGGGTGCGAAAGAGGACCATGCCTAGCATAAACATACTTATTCAGATGCATTGGAAAATTATGTTTGGTCACACGAGATGCAAAATGAAAGTTGCAACACTTTGCAACTTTGCACTGCTTGCATTTGACACTTTTTCCATCAAGTAAAAATTCACCACCATGGGAAAACCACTCTAAGATAACAAAAACTGAGAGAGGTTATTGTAGAGGGGCCCAACATGATCCCATAGGATCATAAAATAAGTTTCTAAGTGTCATGGTATCCAAGTAACATGTTGAAGTTTGCAACCATTTTTACACTTTGGACTCTTAAGGGATCAATCCAATTGAACGTAGCTTAGAGTGATTCTGCATGTTTGGGTATGAAATAGGACCATTCCTAGCATAAAAATACCTATTCAGACACATTGGAAAAGTCCATTTGGTCACACGAGTTGCAGAAAGAAAGTTGCACCACTTTGCAACTTTCAACTACTTGCATTTGACAACTTTTTCCCCAAGTGAAAATTCACCACCATAGGAAATTGCCTCTGAGATAGAAAAAATTGAGAGAGATTATTATAGAGGGGCCCAATGTGATCCCATGGGATTAGATGGGAAGTTTCTAAGTGTCATGGTATCCGAGTAACAACATGTTGAAGGTTGCAACCATTTTGTACTTTGGACTCTTAAAGGATTGATTTAGTTGAACATAGCTCAAAGCAATTCAACATGTTTGGGTGTGAAATAGGACCATGCTTAGTGTAAAAATACCTATTCAGATGCATTGGAATAGTTTGTTTGGTAACACAAGTTGCAGAACAAAAGTTGCACTACTTTGCAACTTTCAACTACTTGCATTTGACAACTTTTTTCCCAAGTGAAAATTTGCCACCATGGGAAAATGATTCTGAGATAGTGACAACCAAGGTAGGTTATTTTAGAGGGGCTCAACAAAATTGCATAGAATCAGACGAGAAGTTTCTAAGCATCACGGTATTCGAGCAACAACATGTTGAAGTTTGTAGCCATTTTACACTTTGGACTCTTAAGGGATCAATCTAGTTGAACACATATCAGAGTGATTCCATGTGTTTGGGTGTGAAAGAGGACCATGCATAGCATTAAAATACCTATTTGGACATGCTGGAATAGTTTGTTTTGTCACACAAGTTGCAGAACGAAAGTTGTACCACTTTGCAACTTTCAACTACTTGCATTTGACAACTTTTTCCCCAAGTGAAAATTTTTCCACCACGGGAAATCACCTCCGAGATAGCAAAAATAAAGAGAGGTTATTGTAGAGGGGCCCAACACCATCCCATAGGATTAGGCGAGAAGTTTCTAAGCATCATGGTATAGTTTGCAACCATTTTTCACTTTGGACTCTTAAGGGATCGATCCAACTGATCATAGCTCAAAGAAATTCAATGTGTTTGGGTGTGAAAGAGGACCATGCATAGCATAAACATACCTATTCAGATGCATTGGAACAGTCTGTTTTGTCACATGATTTCTAGAACAAGAGTTGCACCACTTTGCAACTTTGCACTACTTGCATTTGACTTTTTTTCCATCAAGTGAAAACTGGACACCATGGGAAAACCACTCGGAGATAACAAAAACTAAGAGAAGTTATTGTAGAGGGGCCCAATGTGATCTCGTAGGCTTAGATCAATATTTTTTAAGCACCACAGTTTCTGAGTAATACCCTATCAAATATTGCTGCCCTTTTGCACTTTGGACCCTTAAGGGATCAAGTCGGTTGAACATAGCTCAAAGCGATTCCGCATGTTTGGGTGTGAAAGAGGACCATTCCTAGCATAAATGTACCATGCCTAGCATAAATGTACCATGTAATTAGAAGAATATCAATAAAATTCATTGTTTCCTTGTAATATTTTGTATTTTTACCAAAAATCTTATGTTTCCTTGAACTATACAGTTCTGTATAGGGTGATTATGCTATCTTTCTATATTTTAGAAGCCAATTACCGAGGGTCGGTCTATATACCATGTTTTAAGGGTTTTGAGTGCATTAAAATGTCATATTAAGCCTTCCACCCACTATATACTTTTGTAACTTGGTGGAAAGGCTTAGTTAGGGTTATAAAACATGTGTGCAAATTTTTGTGTGCAAGGGAGGAAAATAGAGGGTTTTTAAGTGATGCCCTAGATGTCAAATGGTGCATTTTTTTGTGAAAAATGGTGGTTTAGTGCTAGGTTTGAAGAAATATTTGAGCGAAGCAATATCTCTTGAAATTTTAAGCTTGTGCAGACCTTTTTGAAGGTGTTTCAGGCTTTGGTTGGTTGTGGGAAGGTTTGGAGTATGAGTTTTCAATAAACCCTTGCCTAACTTGTGAAAGAAAAGGGTTTTGGGGTTTGTTATGTTAGAGGGCTTATCATGTCCTAAACATGGAGGAATTGGTGGTTTGGAAGACTGGTTAATGCTTCCCAATGGTGGTTTGCATGTGATAGGAAGAATAAAGGGGGGTTGCTTTGTTAATTTGGCTTAATTGGCCTTGTGGACAACATAGTTTGCTTGTTTTCTAAAATCAACTATCAAGAAATCAACTCCAAACCATAAAATAACCTCGGGAAACAGTGTATCAAGTCTCAAAACCTTTGAATCTTCTACTTTTACAATTTAATAGTTTCAATATAACATCAAACAACAAAACCCTCATCAAATGCCCTTGTAGGCTTAAGAAATCTGAGGTTTATTAAAAACCCACTTACCAAACCTCATACAAACTTGTAAATTCCTTATACATGTTGGAATATGTCTGCATATAGTAATCAAACTTCCATCAAGCCTCTACAATTGTCATTTCTCCAAACCCTAGTCTGTAGGGACCATTTCTTGTGTGAAAACTCATAAATTTATCTGGAGCAGCAACAACACTTCACATTCCTATCTTCCCCTGAATCTACACACATATTCAAATTGAAAAACACCTAATTGCAATCCATTCCACTGACCTACTTAACCCTACATCAATGGAATGGCAATCTTATCACTTAATGGACTCTCAAAACCATTATTGAGGGTTACAAACTAGTTATGATAAAATTGTTCTTATTTCCTCAAATCTGAGTTAAAAGACTTCAAAACACTTTCAAAAGTAACCTAAATCCTTGCTCTAAAGAAAAATAATCAACAATTAAACTATAAGGTGTTGTACAATCCGCACAAGCTTAAAACAAAAAAGGAAAAGTGTTGCAAATAGAGAAAATAGGGTCTTTTATTTACTAATTTATTCAAGAATACAAGTTCTACTATTTTCCACGCCATTACAATGCTTTATATAGCTATTCTAATTAGTTATGAATGTTGCCCCTACATCTTCCATCAACTAACTACCCTTTCTAACAAGAGGAATCTTCATCTTCTACAATTTTGCAATTGTGCGACTAATGCAAGTTTTGCATTTTTACACCATCACTTCTCTAATCACCTAATGACTTGTTTGAGACTTTGAATACATTACATATGACCTTCACATTACCTTTTTTACATTTTTTACATTTGAAAATTCAAATTTTGCAAATTTTCCTATTGAAGGCATTTAGAGAACAAGGTGTTCCTACACCAAGCATGAACTTCAAAATGACCCCAAAACCAACTAACATGACTTATTGCATTATAAATTGGTCTAATATGACCTTATTCAATTGAAAAAACTCAAAACACAAAACTAACTTAAGACTTCCATGAGCCAAATTTTCTCAATAACCTTGGTGCCCTTGCACCAAATTTCAATATTTGAGTAAATCTCATTACAATGCCTTAGGTACTCCATTCTCACAGATCTTTTACAATGTCACTCATACATTCAAGATTCTCTTATAATTTCTATATTGTAGGTGCTCATTATGAGGTTAACTTAAAATGAGTAACTTGAGATTCCCTCACTAAGCTTCACATGCTCTTTTATAATGGCTTCAAATCATAATTGAGATTTGTCAAGATCATCAAAATAAGGATGTTGAATTGTTTTTTTGGCTGAGATTCTCTTTGATGGCTCATAAATTAGCATTTTCTACAACGAGAGACCAATCAATTTTTAGTAGTTTACTTACAAATACACAAAGTAAAAGAAGAAAAAGAAAGAGCATCCAAAATGGAAATGAAATGAAAATAGATGGAAGGAACTTACAGATAGGCATCCCAGTCTCTCAACTTAGTCTCTCCTAGTCATACATCATAGGTGCTCATGATAAGGTTAACTTCAAATGAATAACTTGAAATTCCCTCACTAAGTTTCACATGCACTTTTGTAATGGTTTAAAATCATAATTGAGATTTTTCAATATCATCAAAATAAGGATGTTACATTGCTTTTCTAGTTGAGATTCTTTTGGATGGCTCATAAATCTACATTTTCTGCAAGGGGACACCAATCAATTTTTAGTAGGTTACTTAAAAATAGGAAAAGTAAAAGAAAATGATAGCATTGGCATCAAAAAAATTAATGTGAATACAAGTATAAATTAATAAGAACTGATGTGCATACTTACAAATTAATCTAACGAACCATTTGGGTCTGCTCTACTCTTTATTGCGTCAAGTATTGCCTCATGGTCAAACTCACAGACCTTCCACAAGGTCTTATTCAAAGGTCTACCCCCATATTTTGTCAAATGAACATTGGATGCCACGACAAGGTTCGAGTAATGAATAATCTTATGATACATGTCAAAGTCCTGAAAAAACCAATGTTTAACACTCTTATGTGGGTACCTTCTAAGCCACCTTCCAGTAACAACAATTGAGCCTATAGGGTATTCAATGTTTTATCCATCTATAATTGGGGCCTCAAATTTCTTTTTGGCCTCAACAAAATGACACAAGTAATAGTATGTTCCCTCTTTGTTGTCTTCATCTACAATAACTGCATAAACATGCCCTACATTGATATGTGCAAAAAATCTCTTGAAATTAGTCAACATTACGAATACACTACAAAGTAAGATCATCAAAATGGAATTTAATAAACTAAACAAGTAGATATATTACTTGGATGAACTAGATCTGATATGTGGTCAAAGTCGACCAATGATTCCATCTATGTTAGTTCCAATGCCATCAGAGGGCGATATGTGTGAAATGGGCTAAGATAACTTGTCAACCATTTGTCAACCCACTCCCCTGACTCACAATCATTCCAGGCTTGCATTGTACATGAAGAACAAAAGCATGCCATCTTTTTTGTATCAATACTCCATGAACCTTCATTTGAGCTAAGGAAAAATTGTAGCTCACTCGATCATGTTAGTGTACAACAATCCTCATATGGTGCAATGTTAGTATGATCCATCAACCAAAAAAATCTATGAACTGAAGATGTACCTTCATTACTTGGACCCATCAAAGCATTACACCACTCAACGATTGAACTTGCATCTATCAACTTTGCACTATCTTTATACTTTAACTCTTCTCATTGTAATGCTCTTTTCACACATGCTCCTACACCATCATGCTCACCCTTTCTATGCCTAGCCTCAAAAAAGTTCCACATATGTTGAACACCTGTAATGAAATGCATCTTGCTCAACCAGTAGAACATGCGCAAGTTCTTGAACTGTGTTGCACAGTTATTTGACCATATTATATGTCATTCGTATCCTATGCCCCTCTAAGCCAAATCACTATAGAACATCTAGAAGCAACCTTGCACAAAATCTGGAGAATGTGTGTGATCATCACTAATATAAAAGTGATACTCCCTCAATACCTTCCTTTGGTCCTCTATACTATCAGCTACATGAATGAATGCTATGTGCAAAAATATTGAAACCTATGTGGAGTTATAATATTGTGAGTGCACCTCACATTGTGGCTGTAGAGTGTAGTTCTCTGCAAATTCAACCAATGATACTATGCTTCCAATTGGAAAGGTGTCCTTGCATATCTTGAATTGTGTTTCCAACCATCAGGCTCTATGGGTATGCCTTGCACACTCATACACTATATTGTTACGAAACATGGACATAAATTGATACACTGGAATCTTTTGAATAACCAAATCACAGCTTTTTGCTTGAGACCCATCTTTTGTAGCATATGCCATTATTTTATACTTCCTGAACTCTACTAGTTTTTGTCCCACCTCATTTGTGCTTTCCATATGTTGACATACTGGCATACGCTGAAATCCACTACAACGCTCGCATGAACCATCCAAGCATATTGTCCTATAGAATATTTGGCCATCCTCTATTTCACATAAAGTTTTTGATAATAATTCTCTTGAAGATTTTGGTGGGGCTTCTATGCCACAATCCTATAAAACATGGTTAGTATGCAAATCTAAACATATAGAATGATAAACATCATAATGGTTAGCGAATTCAATATGTAGTCTACAACAAGAAGTAGTGTGTGTGTGATTTACCTTGACATAAAAAGGTTTAAGCATTTCAAAAAATCTTTGACAAATACTAATTTGAGGACAATCCTTTTGAAATTTATGAAAAAATTGGGTTTGAGTCATATCCAAAAAATGCTTTGGATGTGGCTCACAGTTTCGACTATCAATTCTCCTTCTTACCACATCCCTTTGATTCAGAGATGGCCTTGTGTTATTCTTCCAATAATCTTCAATTAGCGTTCTCTATGCTTCAACAAATTTTTTATCCTTTTGTGGCAGTCTCCTTGAGAATTCTCATAATTCATTTGAATTGGTGCCCTCAATTCTTTGTCGCCTTTGAATGGCTTTTGATAATTTTTTTCTACTAATTTTCATTTGTTCACTCTTCTTTCTAATGAGATGAGCTCTATTTGTTTGACTGCTTACCAAAGTCGATGTAATGCCATGTTGGGTGACATTACTATCCTTTGAGCTTGAGGTCTTACCCACACTCTCATACGCATCCATTAGATTCTTCACAATAGTGTTTTCACTTGATGCATTCAATGTTCTCAACCCAAGAATCTTCATGATGTTTCTATACTTTATAGCCTGCATCATTTCAATAAATAGTTGACATCTTGCAATCTCATTTATCCTTTCAAAGAAGAATTTCCAAATCTTATCAACATATCTTCTACAAGTGTGTGCTTAAATATTACCTTCCATGTGCTGCAAAATATCATCATCAATATTAATCAAATACTTTGGATTTCTACGCAAAATTCTAGGTGGTGTTCTCCTAGGTACATACATCTCAACATTAGGAATTTCATCAATATTTAATTGAGGTTGGCTAGATTTTGTACCTTCAATCGAGGTTAGAGTAGAAGACATACCTTGAGGTACACATGGGGATGATGGCATACCTTCTTTGTCAAATCCGAGTGACAGTGTACTCTCAACTTAAGATGCAATGGATGGTGTCCAATCATATTCACTTGTGGCAGATTGTGTCCCTCCATATTCACTTACAGTAGATGGTGTCCCTCCATATTCACTAGTGTTTAATGGTGGCCTTCATATTCACTTGCAGTAGATGGAGTGTCTCCAACTATGGTATCTAAATATTTCCTACCACAAATATTTTGCATTCATTCCCTTTGTACTGCCAATTCCTATTCTATTTTTGATGGTTGAGGTTCCTCTTCAATTGGCTTGTTTTCATCAATCGTATCCAATTTCTTCTTTTCACGATATGTCACCACCCATTATCTCTCCTTTTCTTTGAAGGTTCCACACTCTTCGTCTATTAGTTTATTCCTTCATTTCTTTGACATGGTGGATAATTTTACCTTTAGCGTGGTAATGAGACAAATATTAGTTCCTAAAAAAATTATCCATTCAAATAAATGAAATATATGTCATTCAAGGCTTCATAAAAAATACTTACAATCATCCTGTACAAGAGTATTTCTAGCATAGACAAAGGTGGTGCAAGGGCATGCCATGATTACAAGATAGGCTCAAAATGGAAGCATGGAAAAGGTATGTGAATACAAATTCCTTGCCAAGCTAGTGGAGCATTGGCAAGCTAGCTCACTCACTAGCATGCCAATGTGGTAGGGTTGAGAAGGTAGGGGAAGCATAAGCCTCATGGAAATGGGCTCTCAATAGAATGAATTTTCATATGATAGGTTAGGTGTCCACATGGTCTTAAAGGCAGAGGAAGTAAGTTGTTTGAAATTGGGTGATTCCCTAGGGAAAATTACATTATTTCCCTTATGTAAATGGGGTGTTAAAGAAGGGTTTTGATGAAATATTGAAGGAACATTCCATGTAATGGTTGTTTTAGTTTTTGCAAGGTATTTTTGAAGTGTTGTTGGCATTGGTGAGGTTTGGTAAGCCTAGTTGTCAAGCCTTTCAATAAACCCTAGGTTATTTGCATGAAAGTTGAGGGGTAAATGGGGTGTTAAAGAAGGGTTTTGATGAAATATTGAAGGAACATTCCATGTAATGGTTGTTTTAGTTTTTGCAAGGTATTTTTGAAGTGTTTTTGTCATTGGTGAGGTTTGGTAAGCCTAGTTGTCAAGCCTTTCAATAAACCCTAGGTTATTTGCATGAAAGTTGAGGGTTTGGTGGTACAAAATTTTAGAGGTCAAGGCTCTAAGAAATAATGGTGGAATTTTTTATTTTGTAACACAATTAGTGACTATTATTTGAGATTTGGTGAAAACAAAGTGTTTTGGAAGTACCTCCTTTGTAAAAGAGGGCTATTCGGTGGCCTAAAAGGCAGGGTAGCCTATTGGTTTTCAATATTGTTTCAAATAAACCTCTTGAAACCTTTTGGTATGTTGTGTTAGGAGTTGAAGTGTGTCTCATATGATGTTTTTTAGGTCTCTGTATGACCTTATCTAAAAGATATGGAGAAAAAAAAAGTTTTTGAGGGCTACAAGCCTTTAGGTGTGTGTTTGGGATAAGTTGAGTGTATAGTGTTTAAGGGGTTAGTTTCTTGTTTCAGTCTGATCATTTTGAGTTGGTTGGGTTCTTCACCACCTAGGTTGCTATCACACAACCCCTACCTTCTCAACCCTATCTCATTGGAAAGCTAGTGGAGTGTTGGCAAGCTAGCTCACTCACTAGCTTGCCAATGCAGTAGGGTTGAGAAGGTAGGGTTAGCGTATGCCTCATAGAAATGGGGTCTCATAGTGATGTATGCCTCATAGAAATGGGGTCTCACCATGAGACCCCATTTCTATGAGGCATACACTTCCCCTGCCTTCTCAACCCTATTGCATTGGCCAGCTAGTTGAGCGTTGGCAAGCTAGCTCACTCACTAGCTTGTTAATGTGGTAGGGTTGAGAAGGTAGGGGCAGCATATGCCTCATAGAAATGGGGTCTGACGGTAATATACAATGCCATGAGACCCCATTTCTATGAGGAACATGCTATAACACTGTGAGATCCCATTTCTATGAGGCATACGTTGCCCCTACCATCTCAACCCTATTGCATTGGCAAGCTAGTGGAGCATTGGAAAGCTAGCTCACTCACTAGCTTGCCAGGGGTTGAGAGCGTGTTCATAGGGGGTCATGATTTACACATCACTATGAGACCCCATTTCTATGAGGCATACGCTGCCCCTACCTTCTCAACCCTACACGCTGCCCCTACCTTCTCAACCCTACATCACCATGAGACCCCATTTCTATGAGGCGTACACTACCCATACCTTCTCAACCCTATTCCATTAGGGTCTCACTCACTAGCCTAGCAATGTGGTAGGGTTGAGATGGTAGGGGTAGCATATGCCTCATAGAAATGGGGTCACATGGTCACCGTGAGATCCCATTTCTATGAGGCATATGTTTCCCCTACCTTCTCAACCCTAATGCATTGGCAGGCTAGTGACTGAGCTCACTATCTTGCCAAGCTCACTAGCTTGTCAATGCTACCACATTTTGCATACATTTATACGAAAACATTATTGTCAAAAAATTCAAATGCTTTGTCCATGCTTCCATTTTGAGCCATGATTACAAGATAGGTTGCACCTTTCCCATGTTGCTAACTTAGCCTTGAATAAAGAGTCTTGTAACAGTGGAGAGAAGGGTTAGAATCCCTTATAGGTAGACTAATCAAGGAAACATTTAAAATATATCACAACTAAAAGTGATGAGGTAAATTTGAAAATAGAGATGAAAACTAAAATAGTTTCTAAGATCTATCAATGTGGGAGGAGTATATTCCAATTTTTTAGAGACGTGTATGGAAATTTTGGTAGCATAGACAAGGCAATCAGCTGCTTGGTATAACTGTTTGAAAAAATACCTCAATGAAAGCTTCATAGAGTGGTATGCACATCCATAATAAAGGATTGAGAAATGATGTTTTATTTTACTTCCTTAAAATGTATGTTATATATATGTGTATACAAAATGTGGAAGCATAAACAAGGTAAGTCAATTGTTAAATAATAAAATGCCTCAAAGAGATGTGGTTTAAAAATGTAATTGGAAAGTGTATAGAATTGTGTAATTTAAAATGTCCATTGGCAACCTAGGGTTATAATGACAAACAAACAATGATCAACATGGAATATGAAAAATAACAAAAATGAAAGCAAGCCATAATAGAATGAAAGAAAATGTGTAAAGACTTCACGTACCTAAAAAACCAAAGTTTCAAATGGAGGAATTCTACCCAATTATGTAGTCTTAGCTTCTTCTTTCTTCAAACTCCTCAGCAACTTGACTTTTTCAAAAGCTTGTTCCCCTCCAAACTTCAATTGTATATCAGTTTTAACTAGAATTCAAACTTGAATTGATATTATATGCCTTTCAATGCGAAAACTCTGCTATTGCATGCAAAGGTGGTGGAAAGATCATGGAAAAGGTGGTGGAATGTGAAAAGCATGCATTCACACTTCACAACATCGTCAAAAAGCTACTTTTTGTCAAACCACGCATAGAACTAGGAGAATATGCAGAATGTGGGTCTTGAGATCAAGGGTATATTAAGTTTTTTACTATTTTTAGAGCAAGAAAAAATGAGCTCTTGTTATAATGTGCTCGCATTATAACACGATTGTGTTATTTCATGCTAAAAATGGCCATATCTCTACTTCAAAACATGCTCGCATTATGAGAAAGTTGGTTTTTTATTAGATTTATTTTCTCTCTTTGTCTATACCCTATATACCCTAATTCTATCTCTCTCCACTCTACCCTTTACCCTTAACCCTTATACCCTCTATTCTCTACCCTTTATCTCTCTCCCACTCCCTCCCTCCCTCCCTTCCCCCCTCTCACGTCTCCCTCCTACCCTCCCTCTTTTCTCACTACTCAATTCTGTATCTCTCCCCTCTCCCCTCTACCCTTAACCCTTATACCCTCTATCCTATACCCTTTAGCTCTCTCACACCCCCCCTCCCCCCCCTCTCTCTCTCATGTATCCCTCCTACCCCCTCTCCCTCTCTCAACTCCCTCTTTCTCACTCACTCACTCCTATCTCTATCCCCTCTCCCCTCTACCCTTACACTTATACCCTCAACCCTTAAACTCTAATTCTATCTCTCTCCCCTCTACCCTTTACCCTTAACCCTTATACCCTATATACTCTACCCTTTATCTCTCTCCCACTCCCTC